>SJYC01046294.1:0-37659 GCA_006408675.1 Madoqua kirkii
GTTTGATTGAACTCTGGGAGTTGGTAATGGACAGGGAGGCCTGGTACACTGCAGTTCATGGGGTTACAAAGTGTCGAACATAACTGAGCAACTGAACTGAACTGATCCCCAATATATAAAGCAGGAGTCTGAGTCTCTAAGATGTAAGTAACTTGCCCAAGGTCAGCAGCTAGTAGGTGACAGAACTCAAATATATACTGAGACAGACTGGCTAAATACAGCCTTGGACACTGCACTACTTGACTGATACAGGTGGTGCTTAATAATCTGTCATTGTTCCTAACAGGACCAGCCTCCCCACCAAGACTACACAACCAGCACTGGTGTGGGCTGGACAACCTGGCAGAGTTCCCATCAAGAATAGCATCCAGGCCTAAAAATCACAATAGCTTGCTTTTTTGATGCTGATTAAGGTGGAAGAATAGAGGACACAGTAGGTCAGGACTGCAGGACCAAAGACAGCTGGGCCATCTAGGCCCAGCCCTGAGAGAGGCAGGGCAGGCCTGCCTGGGGAAGTGTGCCATGGGCTGGGAACCACAAATCATGCCCCGGAGCAGCGGGGCAGGGGCCAGAGCGTGGAGGCTCCTGAGACCCACATAGAAGACGGACTGGACTCAGTGACGGTCATAGAAGGCCAGGCCAGTGCTCAGGCCAGGCAATGTGACATGCTGAAATAGAAACTGTATTTTAGAAATCAGCTAAATAGCAGAAAGACCCGTCTTGGCAGGAAGGCCAGCAAGGACATTGCTGGTAACAATGATGTCTAAAGTGATGACACCATGAAATTGGAGAAAAGGGCAAATGAGTGTCATTATAAGGGTTTAAATTCAGTGCAGGAGACAAAGGAGTGAATGGAAGGGAATGAGAAGGAAACTTTAAAAGATGCCGCCAGCTGTACCAGTGATAACCGTGCAGAGAGCTACAGCTGCATTTTCCAACTTTCACTTTCCCATGAGTTCTTACCTCTGCTCAGCGCTGTACGCAAGCAGGCACACCTGCACATAAAGCAGGCAAGATGTGCAATGATGAGCAACTGGGGAACGTGCACCACGTGGGCCTGAGGTCTCTGACCTCAGAGCGTAGGATCCTGTCTTCTGGGAAAGCAGACCAGATCCACACACCGTGTCTGTGGCTCTCTGAAGCCCTTCCAAGAAATGGGCTGCATATCAACCAAGATGGAAGAAATAAGAGGCTCTCTGAAAATCCATTGTTAATAATCCTTCTGTTTAAAAATCACAACAGCTTACTCTTTTGAGGTGACGCATCTGCCCACACATTTTCTAAAGGAAAGATGGGAGGAGAGCTTGACATTTGTACCCAGATAAGGTGAAAAGTGGGGACAGCAAGTGTCACAGGGCTCAGTTCCTGCCCTTGGTGAGACAAGAAACCGGTCAGAACACTCCCTGCTCTCAGAACCCTATTGCAGGGTCAGTTGTTGCTAACTCAGAGCTCAGCTGCAGGCCATTTGTTGCAAACTCCTCCACAGTCTGTCCCTGTCACCGAGGGAGACACCAGCTCTGAGATTTTGAGACTGTTTGGAGAGCTGAATGATCCCACCTTTGCAGAGTGCTGAAGCAACAAGGAAAATGTGTGTTAGTCGCTTAGTCCTCTCCAACCAACCCCATGGACTTCAGTCCTCAATGACCCCATGGACTGTAGACTGCCAGGCACCTCAGTCCATGGAATTCTCTAGGCAAGAATAATGGACTGGGTAGCCATTCTCTTCTCCAGGGGATCTTCCCAACCCAGGGATAGAATCTGCATCTCCTGCACCGCAGTCTGAGCCTCTAGAGAAGCCTAAAATACCAGGAATTGAAGAAAGAGCAGGTAAAACCGTTCGTGCAAGTGAAACCTTTCATTCACACTCAGCTTCTTGGTATCTTCTATCCCATCTCCACAGCCACCTCTTCTGTGGGCAGGACTCCTCTTCTGGGGATGGGAGAGGCTAGGGACCCTCCCCCAACCTGGTAACAAACTCCAGAGGCACGTGGGCCAGAGACGGTGAAGGAGATCCTCAGAGGAGAGGCCCTGCTGGGTCCAGCCGAACCCCCCCACAGCAAGTTTGTTTCCTTCTAATCAGTCAAGCCTGGCTCCCAGGCCAGGAGAAATTAGATTAGTCTGACAAGATTTGGGCTGTCAGAAAGCACATTTTATTTTTACCCTCAAGCTTGTGATTTAGGTGTCTGCAAATTGGGGAATTATTTTTACCCAGATGTAGAAATCAAGTTATTCCGCTTTGCCTTCCTGCATGCGCGCCCCACATGGTATTGGCTCTGCTGGTTGGAGTAGCCCGACCTCTGCAGAGTCAGAGCTGAGCCGGAATCTTGCCCGTGCCACTTTCAAGTCATACGTTATTCTGGGCAAGTCTTTTTAACCCTCTCTGGAACTCATCCTCCTTATCTGTAAAACACACAGGGTTAGAGATGGCCTCTATGGTACTAAAGAATAAAAGGACAAAGCTTTTTTTAAATGCACCTGTTTTAATACAGTCCATCTTGTTTTTCACCCTCCCATTTGTGGAAAGGGCAGCATCTTATTTCTGTAGATCCAAGGACATTTGTCATGTTTTGGAAACATATTGTCTTTACCAAATGGAGGGATGGGTGATGGAGGAAAAATTAAGAAACAGAGAATGCAAGAAATGAAACAGTCCAGTTTGTAGAGACTGAAACATCCAGACTGTAGCTTCAGAGGCTGAGCTTTACAGGCTATCCCCCACCCCCGTCCATTGGCTTTCTCATTCACACCTGGCAGGAGTACCTCTTAGCCTTCAGGCTCCATATGAAGCACCATCTCAAGCTCCATCTCTTAGCTCTGCTCCCCAGTGATTTGGCATCCTCAGGGGTGAGAGCAAATGAATCAAGCTGTGAGGACATGAGATGTTCTTGCTGGACTTTCTGAGGCACACAAGGGTGATAGTGACTTGCAGTCATTGCAGACTTGGTGGGGCAATCACCAGCTTTCCAGCACTTCAGAGGAGGGAGGTCAGGGGAGCCAGAACAGGTATGCACAGGGAACACCAGCCATGCACAACGCTCCAAGAACCAAGAAAGAAAGAGCATGCTACCTCCAGCACTGACATTTGTGGTCTCACCATTCATTCGTGCCTTTCTTCTACCAAGACTCCAACTTTGTTCTCTTTTTTTTGCAAAACTGTTTCGGTTATTCTAGGTTTTGCTTTTCCATACAAATTTAGGAATAGCTTCTTACTTTCTATAAAAGAAAATAAAAGGTTGACATTTTTATAGAAATTATAGAACAGTACAGGAATAACTGCCATCTTAACACTACTGAGCCTTCCAATCCAGGACTGTGAAGTGCTTCTCTCCATGTAGTTAGATCTTCTCTGATTTCCCTCAGTAGCATTTTGTAATTTTCAGTGTATAATCTTGCACTTTTGTCAAATGTATTCCTAAGTATCTTATCCTTTTTAATGATATTGTGAATGAGATGGTTTTCTTTCTTTTACCAAAAGCTACAAAGAAACAGGTGCACTAAGCAGAAACAGAGTCACAGATGCAAGAACAAACTTATTACCAAGGGGGAAGGGGGTGGGTGCAAACCGGGAGACTGGGACTAACATATGTACACTCCTAAGTACGAAACAGCGAACTAGTGAGAACCTACTGTATAGCACAATGCTCTGCGGTGACCTAGATGGAAGGAACTCTAAAAAAGAGTGGATAAATGAACATGTATCACTGATTCAGTTTGCCGTACAGCAAGAAACTAATGCAACATTATAGAACAACTAAACTCCGATAAAAATTAATAGCAATAAAAAATAAGACTACGATTTTTGAAAAAAATCTCAAAATTTTGTTTAAAAATGTACGGATATACTCTAAAGCTATTTATTCAGCTTAACTACTTTTTGTTTCATATAATAAAGATGTTTTGACAATTTGCTTTAATGTATATGGATATGTGTTGTTTTTTGTGGGTGTGTTAGTTTTAGTTTTAAAGGAATTTTATTTTTGAAAATAGTTTTGAACAGAACTATTCTAGGCTGTCAATATTATACAATTAATTTGTCAGCCAACAAATCAATTTTTTTTAAAGAATCAAAAAAGAAGCAGGTGCTCTAGTATCTCTAACAGATGACACAGGAGAACAGTAAAGAAAGCAGAAGGGGAAAAAACAAAACAAAACAACAATAGCAAAACAGAGAATTCCAGAGACTTAGCGTCTAGGATCATTCAGCAAAGGGTGAGCAACACCACACACCTCAGAAAACACTGAATGTTAGCAGCCTGTGATAATTAGCCTCCCAAGAAAGAAAAAAATTAAATTAGGTTCAGTGACTGCTAGTCAAGAAAAATAAAGATACGCATCTGTCTATCCACCTGACATGGTCATATTTTTAGAGTTTGACATTTGCTAGAACACATTGTAATCCCCTGGAAGGCTTGTTTGCTCGGAGATACTCCCTGAAACGTCACTGTCTTCTCTTTCCCCTGAATCTAGGGTCACCCCGGCAGCCACCACGGCCACCTGGCCTTTTCCCAGTGGTCCCTGGGGTTCTCTGTATAGTAGAAACTTTCAAGTTAATGTGCCTTGATTAACTTGAGAAAATCATCTCCTGCCACCACTGAGGAGTCTGCTGAATCTGAGTGGAGGTCTGATGCTGCCTGTCTGTGTTCTCGGCACAACAGCCTGTGAGCCAGGCCCAGGGAGAAAATTATGCAAAGGAAGTTAATACTGTGGAATGGCTTCCTATCTGAAGGGAGAAGAAAGCCAGCTGAAGCCATTAAAGTGAGTTAAGTGCTCAAAGACACAGCACTGTCCCTAACCCTGAGGCAGGCTCTCTCTGTCTGCCAGCTTCCCAGCAGCTCGGATGGAACAGATGGGCAGGGCCCCCGGGAACAAGGAAGCCAGGGTGTGCAAGAAGCAAATGCCGGCCAGTCCTTTGCAGAGCTCCAGGGAGAAACAGCCCCCGGGGTGGAGATGGAGAGGAAAGCCAGCTGTTCCACAAGGTCCAGGGACCCTGCAACGTGACCCTGAGAGAGGCAGGTGATCAATCAAGGAGCCCCGTTTCCATTGATGACATACAGGGTGTCGCTCTCTCACTCTACTGCAGATCCCAGAGCGGAGGAGAGAGGGGGAGGGAAAGACAGAGAATGCATGTGAGCAGCAAAGATGCCATGTCATCGCCGAGCCTCCAGGCAGGCCTAAGCTCCCCCTTGGCCCAGAGGTCCTTGGAGGATGTTCATGCCTCCTCCCATCTCCCGGTTGCACCTAACCCCTGTCTCTGCAGGCCCGTTCTTCCTCTCCATTTCCCCGCTTTGACTTCTCACAGGCATCCCTATAGCAAACAGCCAGAGCAAGCACCAGGTTGCAGTTGCGGTTCACAGCAACCCATGTGAATCGGAGCCACCCCCATCTCCATCCTAAAGAGCCACTCAGCCTGCCTGGCTAACCCAACTGGCAACTGCTGAACCAGGTCCAGGCAGATCCAAAGGGTGGGGGTGGGGAGGTGGGAACTACATGCTACTTTGCCTCTTAGCAAGCAGGAGGGGTCCAGGCCTGGGCCAACCCCTGACCCATATGCATCAGAGCACTGGCTGAGCCTTTATTTACTCAGCTGATCTAATATCAAGGGCTTCCCTTATGGCTCAGCTGGTTAAGAATCTGCCTGTAACACATCACGGAGGCCTGGGTTCGATCCCTGGGTATGATCCCCTGGAGAAGGGAAAGGCTACCCACTCCAGTATTCTGGCCTGAAGAATTCCATGGCCCGTAGAGCCCATGGGGTGGCAAACAGGTGGACATGACTGAGCGACTTTCACTGATCTAACATCAAACCAGGGTCAGGAGAAGGCAAGAGTGTGAGAGAGTCAATCCCTAGGCAGGTTGATAAGAAATCTGAGGTCCCTGAGGAGAAAGGAGTCTGGGGCTCTCAAAGCACAGACAGTGGTCTGGAACTCTCAAGGAGGAGTAAAGAACAAACACCTTTTTTTCCCCCCTACATTCCTTAGTCTTAATCACATAAAATGTTTTTTCTTTAAGCCTGGAACTGATGATTACACAACAAACAACTCAGTTTAAACTCTGTACTAAGGATTATATAACAACAATGTATCCGGCTTGAGGACAGTTTCTTCTTCCTGAAAACCTTCTGGCTAATCCTGTTATCTTAAAATGTAAAATATGGGAGTGGGTCTAGTAAGGTCTTTACAACTTTGAGACATTCTTTTGATTTATTGTAATAACTAATTTTAAAAGTATATAACTCCCTTGCTTAGACTAGCGAGGGGGGCACTCTCCGTCCCCCTTCTGATGTCTATGTCAGAAGCTTTCTCGTTCCTCTTCATACTTTAATAAAACTCTGCTACACAAAAGCTCTTGAGTGATCAAGCCTGGTCCCTGGTCCTGAAGCTCAGTCTTCTTTGGAGATCACGAATCAGACACCATTCACCGTAAGCTATCAAGTGGATGCCGGTGCCCAGGACAGGAATCAGGGTCATCACAACCACAAAGAGTCTATATTCTCACCCAGAAGGCCTTAGACAAACCTAAAAACAGGAAACCGAGCTGACAGGTAGAGAGGCTTCCTGAGTTGTGAAACTAGGGCTGCAGTCCCTGGGTTTGGGAGCCTAGAAGCAGGGGAATGGTGAGAACACAGTATTTGCTCTTAGACACCTGAGTGACTGGCGAGTCGCGACCCAAGGCAGCGGAACCAGGCTTGAGGGGGCGGGGCAGACGGTGCACCAGCCCCGGGCTGGTTGGGAGAGCTAAACACGAGGGTGGCACACAGAAGCACAGCTTGTCCCCTGCCAGACAGCCAATCAGAGTTCTCCAAACAGCAGCTGTTTCAGTACCCATGTAGAAACCTTCCCCGCTTCCAGCACTACAAAGGACCGAGTTGTTCCACCCGAGCGGGATCGCCCCTCCAGTGACAGAACTTGTTTATGTTAGCAACTCTAAATATCATGCTTCAGCTCAACACTTGTGGCTCTTACCATTAAAAAGAAACGAAGCAAATAGGTCACAAAGCCTGGGATCCTCACGGCTCATCTGTGCAACCGGTGAGCATGCACCAGGTTCTTCTCATGGGCCAAGCACCAGAGAGGCTATCAAGCTGCCCTGGGCATGAACTCTGCTCTCTGAGAACTGATGGGGTGGTAGGGAATACCCACTGTGCATACAGACAACCACAAAACAGGGTAGACAGTGACACCTCACAGGAGGTTTCTACCAGGAGAGACCTGAAACAAATGCCGTGAACACACGTGGTAGACACGTATGCCCTTCCTAGCTCTGTCCCCAGAGAGCCCAGAAACAGTGGCTTTCTAGTGGCCACATCATGCCCAGTGCCCAGATCTTAGTTTCTAAATGCCTTCTCAATAAAAGAACCCAAAGCTACTTGGGAAAATAGCTAATTCTCCCGGGTATGGGGTGGGGTGGGTTGGAGGAGGCATATAGGACCCAACCTGAAAAAGCTTTCAATAGCCAAACCTAGAACAATTTGACTTACTAAATATATAAGGATAATATAAGATTATAATGTAAGAACAAAATATTGCATATATAAATTTAGTTATATTTATTTTTATATCAAATAAAGCCTGATATATGAAATAAAAATAGAACAAAATAAATATCTGTGAGTCCATTCTGAGATGATGGAATGAGTAAAAAAACAAGAGACAGGATAGGTCTTCCTTAGGAAAGAATTACAATGAATAAATGTAGAAGGAACGAGCAAAAAAGCTCATCATTAGATCACCACAGTAGTAATTGCTATCAGAAGGATCCACTGATAAATGCTAAAATTAGTGGGAGAAACTTAAGGGCCTCAAAGCATTGCTCCCCAAATTCAATAATTAACATCACAAATTCTTTGGTTCCCTCCCCTCCAGGAAACAATGCTTAATTTCCCTCCTCTTGAATGTGGGCTGGATGTAGAGATTCATGAATATTTGTGGAAGGGGAAATATAGGAACATTACAGTGGAGAAACCTGGCAAATATGACCTTAATGAAGGGACCAAGGTTACACTCTGACATCATGTGCCCACAGATAATATGGGAGGAAAAGATACTTCTGTGATATTTTTCCAAAAATTTGTAACCTTAGCTTATGAATGAGAACATACCAGATAAACCCAAACTGAAGGATATTCTATGAAACATCTAACTACTGCTCTTCAAGAGTGTTAAGGTCATGAAAATCAAAGAAAGACTGACGAACTGTCAAGGTTTGGGGGAGATTAAGAAAATATGATGACTAAATGTAATGTGGTACCTTGGATTGGAGTCTTCCCTGGTGGTTCAGTGGTAAAGAACCTGCCTGCCAGTGCAGGAGATGCAGGTTTGATCCCTGAGTCAGGAAGATCCCCTGGAGAAGGAAATGGCAATCCACTCCAGTATTCTTGCCTGGGAAATCCTTTGAACAGATGAACCTGGCAGACTACAATCCATGGGGCCACAGAGTCAGACACGACTTGACAACTAAACATCTTGGATTGGATCTTGGAACAGAAAAAAAGACACAAACCCTGTGTGTGCCAAATGTGCATGTATAGAACACACCCCAAGAAGTATAGCAAAGGCTTTGGGAAGTAAGCCACAAAAGTCACTGTTCACATCCTCAGCTACCCCTGAGTGATACAGACAAAAGGCAGTCTCCAAAAGCATAGCAAAGGCTTTGAAAACAATGTGAGCACTGGAACCACCAGCCGCAGAAAGTAAGACCAAACTTGCAGTGTAGATCTAGTTGGTGTGATTGCCAGCTAAAACATAATGCTCCACATTTCTCTGGAGGACTTTCACAGGCCCAGGGGTCGCACAGAGTCGGACACGACTGAAGCGACTTAGCAGCAGCAGAGTCTCATGACTAAATATGCAAACTCTCCTAGATATCATCCAAAATTATCCAACATACCAAGAACCATGAAAATCTGACCATTCTCAAACGGAAAGAGACAATCAACAGATGCCAGTCCTAACATGACCCAGATGTTGGAATTGTCAGATGAAGACTTTAAAGCACTAAAGGAAGAGAAACTGAACACTGCTAAATTGAATGGGAAATTCTCAACAGACAAACACAAATCATAACAAGAGAATAAGATGGAATTTTAAAATGAGAATACATTATCCAAAAGAAAAAGAATTCACTAGAGAGATTCAAATAATTGAAATCCATCTTCCAAAAAATTAGAGATGACAGAAAGAGAATGTCCATTAACTTGAGGAAAAGCCTGGTAGGCTACAGTTTAGGGGGTTGCAGAGTTGGACACAACTGTGCGACTTAACTAATAGAAATTATCTAATAAAAAAAACAGAAAAATCTGTTGAAAAATGAACAGAGCCTTGGAGAGTAAAAAGGATTTAAAAAATAATAATCACATGCAACAGTGACATTGTTTTGGATGTGATTTCTACAAAAAAAAAATTGTGAAATGACATTTTCCCAATAAGACAGGTACTCGAATATGGATTGGATATTAGATGACTCAAAAATGTATTGTTAATTTTATTAATAATTACAGTCAAGAAGAAAACAGCATAGGTTTTACGAATGTTTAAAGTGTTTTAGCAAATCTAAGAGAGGGTGGACTAAAGAAAGCAAGTGTAACAAAACAATGACTAATTTATCTTTTATATAAGAGAATGTGTTTATAACGTCATATTCTTTACAATGCTATGTGCATACATCATCTTTCTAAATGGTGGCCACACTTTTTTCATGCTTTGGCAAATATAGTTTTGTGTAAATTTGTGCATATCAAAGTTTATGTAATTGTCAATCTCACAGCCAGTGTCAGTTACCAATGTGCAGTGGAGGGTGATAAATAATTAGAAAGTCAAAGGAAAAAAGAAAGTGTTCAGAGACTCAGGACCTTTGGGGCAACATAAAAAGGTCTGATGTATGTGTGATTGGGGCCTATGAGGAGAGAGGACAGATACTAGCCCAGAAAACAAAGTTTTGAAGAAGTAATTACAAACAATTCCCAATTTCAGTGAAAGACAAAAATGTACAGATGCAAAGACACTGAGAGAACATCAACCAGGATAAATTCAATGAAATCATCATCATCAACCTGTGGAAACTAAAAGAAACAAAGAAATCTTAAAAGCAGCCAGAGAAAAATGGCACATTAAAAGTAGAGTAAATATGTATTTGACTGTGGATTTCTCATAGCAACTGTGGAGGCCAGAAAGAAAAAAGCAGTCAGCTGAGAATTCTGTATCTTATGAAAATATCCTTGAAGTATGATGGTTGACATAGAGGCATTCTCAAATGAAAGAAAGCTAAGAGGCTTCACTGCCAATAGACCTGCACTAAAATAAATGTTAAAGGGATCTGAGAGAAAAAATTAGAATTTCGGAAATGAAGGTAGAGCAACAGAAATGGTAAACATCTGAGTACATATAATAAATTACTTTTCTCCTCTTGTATTTTAAAATATGTATGACTATTGAAGACCAAAATCATAACATGGTTGGGTGGGTCTTATGCATGTAAGTATAATATATATGACTTGTATATAATGCAAAGGGGGAAGGGTTAAGGGACATATACTGTTGTAAGGTCTCTACATTCTACTAGAAGTGGTCAAATATTAAATCGAAACAGAATGTGAAAGTTAGGTATATATATTGTAATCCCTAGAGCAGCAGCAGCAGCTGCTGCTGCTGCTAAGTCGCTTCAGTCGTGTCCGACTCAGTGCGACCCCATGGAGAGCAGCCTGCGAGGCTCCCCCGTCCCTGGGATTCTCCAGGCAAGAACACTGGGGTGGGTTGCCATTGCTTTCTCTGCTACAGCAGCTACCAGAGGTAAATACAAGGAAATATAGCTGTGAGCAGGGCTGCCTGTGCCTCCCCAGTTCTGGCCTAGTCCTTCCCCTATCAGAGGCGTGAGAAGTGACTACAGCTCCCCCAAACCTTCCTTCTGGGGCTCCACTGGAGGCTCCTCCAGCCATCGTGTTTTCCAATCTCCTCCAAAATATGAAGATAGATTGGCTCATGGCCCAATCTATATCCCAATGTCATAAGATAATGAAGGAAATTCAGGCCCTTTCAATCCAGTCTTCTGACCTCACAGGTGGAGAGTCTGAAGGCAGAGAAGGAAAGCTATTATTTGCTCAAGACTCCACAGAAAGCCATTGTTAGAACCAGATCTTCCAACACTATTGTGAAACTAGAGCTCTGGGGCTCCTGAGTTTTTGTGTCTGGCTATCCCTTGACATGTCCATAGACTATGTACCAGGAACTATTCTAAGTTTATCTGTCTGCCTACAGATCCATCAATAGGTCCATCTATTTCCCCTTTTTTGTATCTATTTTCCCCTTCTGTCATCTGTCTTCCCTTCTTTTTTTAACCTATGTATTTTCTATTCTTCTGTCTTTCCTTTCTGTCTATCTATCCATCTATCCATTCATCCACCCACCTATCCATTTATCTTCTTCTATCCATCTACTTTGCCTTCTTTCCTTCCTGTCTATCTTCACTTCTTCATATCCATCTTTTCTTCTGTCGTCTATCTTTCCTTCCTTGTTATTTTGGCCATGTCATGCAGCTTGTGAGATATTAATTCCCTGACCAGGGACTGACCCCAGGCCCTGGCAGTGAAAGAGCCAAGTCCTAACCACTAGACTGCCAGAGAATTCCCTCTTCTTTTTAAAAATGTGTTTATTTCCTATCTATTTTTCCTTCTTTCCTAGCTATTTGTTTTCTATCCATCCAGTTTTCTTTCTTTTTATTCCAGTCTTGGCTTTTTATTTTTTAATTTTTATTGGAGTAAAGCTTATTTACAATGTTGTGCTAGTTTCAAGTGTACAGCAAAGTGAATCAGTTATAAATTTTTTTTTCACTTTTTTAGATTCTTTTCCAATATACACCACTACAGAGTATAGAGTTCCCTTTACAGTGGGTTCTTGCTGCTGCTGCTGCTCCTAAGTTGCCTCAGTTGTGTCCAACTCTGTGCAACCCCATAGACAGCAGCCCACCAGGCTTCCCCATCCCTGGGATTCTCCAGGCAAGAATACGAGAGAGGGTTGCCGTTTCTTTCTCCAATGTACGAAGGTAAAAGGGGCTGTCTCTTATACACTTCACTTTTTTAGATTCTTTTCCAATATACACCACTACAGAGTATAGAGTTCCCTTTACAGTGGGTTCTTGCTGCTGCTGCTGCTCCTAAGTTGCCTCAGTTGTGTCCAACTCTGTGCAACCCCATAGACAGCAGCCCACCAGGCTTCCCCATCCCTGGGATTCTCCAGGCAAGAATACGAGAGAGGGTTGCCGTTTCTTTCTCCAATGTACGAAGGTAAAAAGTGAAAGTGAAGTCACTCAGTCATGTCCGACTCTTAGCGACTCCATGGACTGCAGCCTACTAGGCTCCTCCATCCATGGATTTTGCAGGCAAGAGTACTGGAGTGGGGTGCCATTACCTTATCCAACAGTAGGTTCTTACTGGTTATCTATTTTATATATAGATCTCAGTCTCACAATTTATCCTCCCTTACCCTTTGGTAACCATACATTTGTTTTATAGATCTATAACTCTTTCTGTTTTGTAGATAAGTTCATTTGTACCTTATTTTTTCCTTCTTTCCTTTTCTATCCATCTATTTTTCCTCTTTTCCTTCCATTTATCTATCTACTTACCTATCTATTCACTCTAAATACTCACATTGGCTCAATTGAGGTAGGTACTGTTATTCTCCCTGTTTCATAGGTGGAAAAACTGAAAAATACTGAGAGGTTAAGAAATTCCCGAAGAGAACATATCTGTAAGCATTGGTTCTGGAATCGGAGCCCAGACCTGGCTCCAGCATCTGAGTTCTGAATCATCACTGTCCTCTCAGGAAGAACGATCCAGACCAAAAACTCTCTTGGTTCCTTGGTCCAGAGCAGAATGTGTGCCGGCTGCCCCTGACCCATGTCCCACAAACTTGGGAGCATTTCTAACCAGAGAAAATTTGGCTAAAAGGCATATGAAAGGCAGCTTTGAAGGAGAAAATAAGGAGGTAGAAGCTGACAAGAGGCCCCAGAAGCCTGGAAGGCACTGTTGCTAGGCAACCTACCCTCTGGTCCTCACAGGACTAGAGTTTCCTCCCAGCCTCCTCTGTTCTTTCTTAACAACAGCTGACGACACCAGCTCCTTCTCCCCTTCCAGCGTAGCGCCCCCTGAGTCCCTGGCATGCCCACTCTCACGCTGAAGGTAGCTTGGCTCTGCCCCAAGACCCCTGGTGAGCCCAGATAAGGAGCCTTCAGCCATGCTGGAATCCAGCCTCCCTTCCTTCCTGGGAAAGTCTAGTCTCCTATGGCAACCAGGGAAGGGGGGCTTCAACCAAAAGGGGGTCTAGCTGAGCATCAGCAAAGCATCTTGACTGGGGGAGCCAGTCAGTGGCTGCATGGTGGTCAGGGGGAAGGCGGCCTCCTTGTCCTGCTTCTTTTTCGCCTTCGTCAGAGGTATCTGCTTTGCCACCAGCTCTGTCCAGGGAACAACAAAGTGTGGCTGCTATTGGAGCCTCACAAATGTGCCCCTTGGATTCACTAGGAAGTTCAAAAGGAGACAGATTAATCATCCTGCTCTCTAAACTCCTTTCCTGGTTTCCCTGTGACTCACTGAAGGTGAAAGGCTATTTTCACAGCCCACTCTAAAAGGCTAGAAAAATGAGATCATCATGACCCAGCAAAGAGGGGCAGACACTGCCCCCACCCCCAGAAAAGCCGTCAAAGCTGTCGGGTGCTCCGAGTGCTTTCTCTGCCAACAAGTCCACTCGTGGGAGCAACTCAGGGTCCAGTCTCCTCCCACAGAAGGCCCTCCTACCACCACCCTGCCCCACTCAGCTCACAAACCATCTGGCCACCTTCAGAAACACGGAACTGTGCCACTATCAGTAAACAGCCTCGTTGGATGCCTTGTATGGGCCAGATTCTTGATTTTAATAACTTAAAGAGTGTGGCAGCCAACAACATGCCAGAAGTCATTCACTATTTGTTTAGTTAGTTATATAAATATTTATTTAGTTATATAAATGTTAATATTTAGTCAATATTATTAGGAAACCTGCCAATTTTTGTGCACAGGAACGACTAAGAAGGGGAGCCCAGGAAAACAGCTCCCACCATAAATGCATCCTGATAACAAGTTGCTCAAATACCACTTGGCAGAGGTAAAGGTGGCAGGTTGGGTCTTCACATCACCCAGGCCTGGAAAGGCACCAGGAAACCCAAAGCTGCTTCCCGCTGAAGGCAAAAAGCACCCTTCAGCTGCACTTGAACATCTTCCCCAAGGTCATTTCCAAAAGTGGGCTCCAGGGTTAGGGTCACTGATGCTGATGGGGTATCAAGCCCACTTCCCACTCATTTCTCTGGAACCCAGAGCTGTCCTGTGGGTCTTTCAAAGAAGGGGGAGACACACAGGTGGAGGAGGAGGAGGGCAAGGCCCGTGAGGTGTTCAGAACCCTAACCCCCTCCCATTTGATGAAGGAGGAAGTTGTGTTTCTAACATATTGTCAATTTTCCAGGAAGCAGCAAGTAACCGTTTGTCTTTTTCCTAACCTGATATCCCAGGTTTGGACACTTGCTCCCAGAGGCATGGAGTGATTTCCTCCAGTGCATTGGCAGAGTTCCCATGCAGAGGGAGCAGAGATCTCATTATTATTCCTTCTGGTGAAACACAAAAGGGCTAGTTTGTTTCCATCAGCAAAGATTAGAGTTCTCACTTGGTTGCCCACCCCTCAAGAAGATACGTTCAGTCAATGAGTCCTAAGGCTCTGAGTGGTCCTACTGGGTAACTTTGCACTGGGGTGAAAGAAAGGAGATTTTGGATAACTCCTGTGCTCAGGAAGAGGAGCAGGGACATTCTTTAATTTCTAATCTCAGTGGCACTCCTCCAGCCCTCCATCACACACACGCAAGTACACGCCATCATAGGTATAATAGTTTGTTTTCCTTAGAATGACAAAAGTCCCACTCAGTTCATCAGATTCTGTTCTCTATCATCACCTCATATCCTCTGAAACCATAGATGAGGCCTGGAGGAGAGGACAAAAGAGGCTGTCTTCCTGTCTCATACGCATAGCAGAAACCAAGGAAGAAGGAGGAAAGCATAACACCGGAGTGTGTGGTCTTGGGGAAACCTCATCCACAAGCTTCAGGAAGCCTCTCAGGCCCTGGAATTCTTCTGTTCCCAAAACACACCTGTTGGAAATGTCCCTATATAAATCGTCAATACCTATATATCACATTCACAACCAATGGCATTTAATCATCTTCTCTGGATGCCCAGAAGCATCAGGGGTCTGGGGAGGAGCAGCAACATTTCCTAGGACATCTGGTATTTTTCTTGGTGTTGATGTTAAGGCTTAGGAGGTGGCATGAGCACGAGAACATTTCTGTTTTGGAGATGAATAGAAAATAATTTTGCTCCAGTTACCACTGCTAACAAGACACTCCAAACCTGGTGATCTAAGCGACAGCAATCATGTATTTTGCTCATGACTCTGCCATTTGAACACAGTTCAGTGGAGCCAAGTCATTTCTCTCCATTTAGCATCAGCTGAGGCTCTGATGCTGGGAGGCATTGGGGGCAGGTAGAGAAGGGGACGACAGAGGATGAGATGGCTGGATGGCATCATGGACTCGATGAACGTGAGTCTGAATGAACTCCAGGAGATGATGATGGACAGGGAGACCTGGCATGCTGCAATTCATGGGGTCGCAGAGTCAGACACGACTAAGCGACTGAACTGAACTGAACTGAGGCAGCTTCACTAGAACAGGAGTTCCCCCTCCTACAGCAAGTGGCCCATTCATACGACTGGCCATTTTGTGGGGTCAGTCCCCCTTCAAAGGGGCCTCTCCACGGTGTGACTTGGGCTTCCTCACAGCATGGAAGCTCGGTTTCACTGGGAACATCTGAACAGAAGCAAGAAGTTGTATCATTGCTTTATGAACCAGCCACAGAAGTCACAAAGTATCACTCCCCCCATAACCATATGTCCACCCACATACATGAAGAGACAGATCCCACCTTTTGATGGGAGAATCACTATTGCATTGTAAGAGGAGCATGTTGATGAGAGATACTATGGCAGCCATTTGGGGAATACACAACCTGTCATAAACATTAGCTATTACTTGATTCCCTTCAATATTCTAGACTCTGAGCTAAAGTATTTAATATGAGTTTTCATTCTAAGTCTCACAATCAGTCTATAATCAGTATAATTAATAGCATCCCATTTTACAGAAGAGACTGAGGCTTCGTGATAGATTAAGTAATTTATCAGCTTGAAAGTGGCAGCACTGGACTTTGAATCCACCTGGGTCAAGTGCTAGAGCTCACAACCACTGTATTATAAGCCTCTCAGAACTGATGGCTAGTCATGGGTCTGCTGCTGCTGCTGCTGCTGCTGCTGAGTCGCTTCAGTCGTGTCCGACTCTGTGTAACCCCACAGACAGCAGCCCACCAGGCTCCCCCGTCCCTGGGATTCTCCAGGCAAGAACATTAGAGTGGGTTGCCATTTTCTTCTCCCATGCATGAGAGTGAAAAGTGAAAGTGCAGTCACTCAGTCGTGTCCGACTCAGCGACCTCATGGACTGCAGCCTACCAGGCTCCTCTGTCCATGGGATTTTCCAGGCAAGAGTACTGGAGTGGGGTGCCATTGCCTTCTCCGAGTCATGGGTCAGGACTCATTAAAATGACCTAGAGAATAGAACTTGCAGATAGGAGCCAAGATTTTAGTTTCATCTCTGCTGATCATAATTAAAGATGTCATTTATTATAGGCCATGTGCTATGTTAACACTTTACATGCATTATCTCATATATTCCTTAAAATTGTTCCATGAGGGAGTTATTACAAGAGGTCTATTTAGTAAGTGAGAGAATTAAGGTTCCAAAGTTAAGTCACTCAGTCGTGTCTGACTCTTCGTGACCCCCTGAACTGTAGCCCACCAGGCTTCTCCATCTGTGGGATTATCCAGGCAAGAATACTGGAGTGGGTTGCCATTTCCCTCTCCAGGGGATCTTCCCAACCCAGGGATCAAACCCAGGTCTCCCGCATTGCAGGCAGATGCTTTAACCTCTGAGCCACCAGGGAAGGTTCCAAGAGGTAAAGTAATTCACTCAAGTTTTGTAGAAGTTAATTAACTGAACTGGGATTTAATACTCGTTTTGTCTTACTCCAAGGCTCCTAATCACCTCAATCTAAGACCTGGGTCCCTGGACAAACCCTTTCATTCTCTGAACCCCAAACCCCTTACCTATAACAAGCGAAGACTATGATTTCTAACCATCCTTTCGGCTCCACCATAGGTGGGTAGCCCTGGGCAGTAGGCACTGGAGTCTTTAGCATTAAATCCCTTTAAGGCATGGTGTTAAAGAATCTGCCTGCAATGCGAGAGACCTGGGTTCGATTTCTGGGTTGGTAAGATTGGACATAACTTTTCAAGGTTGAAAAAGTGAAAGATAAAGTTGCTCGGTCTTGTCCGACTCTTTGCGACCCCATGGACTGTAGCCTGCCAGGCTCCTCTGTCCATGGAATTCTCCTGGCCAGAATACTGGAGTGGCTAGCCATTCCCTTCTCCAGGGGATCTTCCCAACTCAATGATCTAACTTAGCACAAATGACATTTTGGGCTGGACAGTTCTTCATTATCAGGGCTGTCCTGTGGATTATAGGAATTTTAGCAGCATCTCTGGTCTCTACCCATTAGATGCCAGTCACATACCTCTCCCTAAGTTGTGACAACTAGAGATGTCTCCAGGGACCTCCCTGGCAGTCCAGAGATTAAGACTTGGCCTTTCAATGCAGGGAGTGGGGGTTTGATCCCTAGTTGGGGAGCTAAGATCCCAACATGCCTCGCAGCCAAAAAACCAAAACACAAAACAGAAGCAATATTGAAACAAATTCAATAGAGACTTTTAAAATGGTCCACATCAAAATAATCCTTTAAAAAAGATGTCTCCACACCTTGCCAAATGTCCCCTGGGAGGCGATCTTGCTCCGCCCCTTCCCCACCCCTACTCAGAATCTCTGTGTTTCAGTAATACCACAGTGGCCCAATTCTCTGTCTTCACAGAGGGTCTGGTGGGCAGCATCTCCTTCCTCAGAAGTCCCTGTCCTCTTCCTGGCAACATCCCTGGCTGGGAGAATCAAGGAGAGATCTGGGTGGTATAACAAACCCTTTTGTTTCCCTTTGCGGGGCTATGTGTTTGCTTTACACTTAGATGCTCATTGGTTCAGAAATTGGTGGCCCTCGGATGCCAGCAAGTGCTAAAGTGCAGAAGTCTTTTCCCCTTGCCCCTTCCCACTCCCCGTCTCCTCCTCCCTGCTACCCTGGACTCTGCTTCTCTCTCCTATTCTCCCCCCTCTTTCTCATCAGACACTGGCAGAGCAGGGGAGCCGCTGTTGCCAGGAAACTGTGTGCACACTATTCCCAGCAGGCCCTTCCTCTGAGTGGAGCCCGAGGAGAGCCAACGACGGCCCCCCAGCCCCAGAGGGACTCCCCTCTGGTCCCCCGCGCAGTTCCCCACAGACTCTGCTCAGAAGCACTCCTGCTGTCACACACTGCGGGGGGAAGACATACCTGGAGCAATGGGGGACACTCCAGGACCTCATGCTTCCAAAGCACAGAGCACTAGAGTAGGGCAGATGCAAGAAGGAAAGCCCCTCACCAGCAGCCTGAGCTCTGCCCTCGGCTCCTGGAGTCCAGCCAGGTTCCCACCCCTCACTGGGCAGCTGGGATGCAAGCAGAGGTCAGAGGTGTTGGCTTTACAGCCTGAATCTGGCAGCTTTTCTCCTGGCTCCCACACCTGCCCTTGTGAGAAGGAGGCTGCTTTCCCTCCTGCATGAAAGACTGTGAAAACACTGGGTGCATTACCACCCCTCTCAGCTCTTCTCTCTCACAGGTTAACTACCCCCAGTTCCTTCCAAGAACAGTCCTGCAATATGATTTGCAAACATGGAACCAGCCTGGATGTGTTTCCTGGCCAGTGGCACATCCAAGGAAATATATTCAGATCATTCTCTCCTTTTTCTTTGTTATCATTTTCCTATTGCTGAGTCCAGCAACCTGTATAACAATTAACCTAGACATAGTGCATTATATTTTTGCAAGCTTCTGCACATTCTATGATGTAACTGTCTTGACATAATTACTTCAGGTTGTGTCATCATTGGGACATTGGGATTTCTCCCCATGCCCTTAATCAGTGGGATCATCACTTCTCTTAATACTTCTTGAGTATTCTTAAGACTTGAGTCTATATTTTTATTAATGCAACTGACTGCAGTTTGCAGTGTTTCTGCAGGCCCTGTGCTAGGCCAAAGGATCAACACTCCTTTTCTAAGTTCTGCCAGATTATCTAATTTATCATCTCTTCTAGGATTTTGCAAGGGAGGAACATCTGTGGTTTCTGGAAAAAAAAAAAATTTAGGAAAAACCAGGAAATGTGCTTGCCTCCAGTAATTTGGCATCTCTTTCTCCATAGGCTTTAAAGATAACCAATGACAACAGATTTATAATGCCAGTTTTTGTGTGGTGTGACATAACTCATCTGGTCTTAAACGTTGCCCTCACTTGGTGCCATTAGATCTTCCTTCCCACTCCTTCTCCTATCTTTGGATGACGTTTGCCCTAAGCCATGTTTATTCTGCAAATTTTCAGTTTGGAAGATCCTTCTCTCTGATGCAGTAGAGAAGAAAAACAGGAAATGAGCAGGGCCGCTGGCCCTGTCATCTGTCAGCATTACATCATCTGCTCCTGGCCCTTACTTCTTCATTGTTTTTGATCCCTGTGCAGCTCCTTAAATGCTCTTGCTTTTTCCCTTAGCATTTTCTGCGAGCCTCGGCTTGTTCCAGGATCTCTCACCTTCTGGCTGGATTCCTGCAGGTTTGGTGTCACTCCTTTGAGTTTCTCTCTGACTCTTTGCCCATTTTGTTTTTAACAGAAAATTATTATACTACTAATATTTTATTTAGCAGCCTCTTCCACCCCTCCTGACAAAGGCTGCTTATAGCCACAGGCTCCACCCCGTAAGAGTTATAAGATCTTACCTCCAATATTTTTGCTTCAGTCCTGAGCCCTCATAAGCTCAGACCATACACAACCAGTGCAGTTTTAGAGGTGGAAAGAACCAAAGAGTATGGCTTACAAAAGAAATCTCAACCCCAGGAGAGTGTGAGATTTAAAAAAAAAAAAAAAAAAAGGAAAATGAGAGTAATAAGGAATACTAGGGCTCTTGCAAAACCAAATTTCCCTGATCATCTGAGATGCTTGTGGAAAGTGCAGATTCTTATCATCACCTGGGACTTCCTGAGTCTCTGGGGGGAAGCCACGGTGTTCATTTTTAAACAGTTTCATCAGATGTTTTTCCTGTAAACCAAAGTTTGACAGTCACTTTACTAGAGGCCAGAGAGAGGAGAAGAGAGTAAGCTTTGATGGCTGAGATGGATTGGAAAGTCCAGGCCTGCCCATCCTCTGTACTGCCACATCACTCTGAATTGATGTGATTTCAAAGGAATCTTTCAGTGGGGGTCAGAAGGGAGTTGAACATCAGAAGAAAGAAGACCCTAACTGAAATGTTAACAGAGAAATTTCTAGGACTTAGTTGTAGAACTAGAATTTCATGCTGACATTAGAATAGTCATTCTTGTAATATTTGTCTTCTTAAATCACACCATGTAAGGGTACACCTTGGGGGCATATACTGTGAGTTCAGTTCCAGACCACCATGATAAAGTAAATAGCACAATAAAGTAAGCACACAAATTTTTGGCTCCCAGTACTTGTAAAAGTTATGTTTACACAACATTGCAATCCATTAAGTATGCAATAGCACTATGTCTAAAAAAATAGTGTATGTACCTTAATTTTAAAAGTTAATTGCTACCTAAATGTAAGGCCGGATACTATAAAAGTCTTAGAAGAATACATAGGCAGAACACTTTTTGACATAAATTGCACCAATATCTTTTTGGATCTACCTCCTAGAGTAATGAAAAAAATTTTTTAATGGTACCTAATTAAACTTAAAAGCTTTTGCACAGCAAAGGAAGCAATAAACAAAATGAAACGACAACCCATAGAACAGGAGAAAACATTTGCTAACAAAGTGACCAACAAGAGATTAATCTCCAAAATATACAAACAGTTCATGCAGCTCAATAAAAAAAAAAAAAAAAATCAAAAATAGGCAGAAGATCTAATTATAGACATTCCCCAAAGAAGACATATGGGAGCCAAAAATCACATAAAAAGATGCTCAACATCACTAATTATTAGAGAAATGAAAATCAAAACTATAATGAGATATTACCTCACACCAGTCAGAATAACCATCATCAGAAAACTCTATAAGTAATAAAAGTTGGAGAGGGTATGCAGAAAAGGGAGCCTTCCTACACTGTTCAAGGGAATGTAAATTGGTACAGCTGTTATGGAGAACAGTATGGAGGTTCCTTAAAAAACTGAAAACAGAGCTACCATATGGTCCAGCAATTTCAATCCTAGACATATATCTGGAGAAAACCACCCCAGTGTTCACTGTAGCATTATTTGCAATAGCTAAGACAGGGAAGCAACCCAAATGTCCATCAACAGAGGAAAGGAGATGTGGTACATATCTACAATGGAATATTATTCAGCCATTAAAAAGAATGAAATAATGCCATTTGCAATAACATAGATGGACCGAGAGACTATCACACTAAGTATGACAGAGACAAATATCATATGATATTACTTATGTGTAGAATCTAAAAAAATGTTATACAAACAAACTTATTTATAAAACAAAAACAGACTCATAGACTTCCAAAACAAATTTATGGTTATCAAAGGGAAAATATGGGGGAGGGGAAGTGATAAAGTACAAATTTGAGATTAACATATATTAATTACTATATATGAAATAGATAATCAACAATGACCTACTGTATAGCACTGGTAACTCTACTCAATATTCTATAAACACCTACATGGGAAAAGAATCTGAAAAAGAACAGATATATGTATATCTATAATTGAATCACTTAGCTGTAACCTGAAACTAACACAACACTGTGAATCAACTATACTCCAATATAAAATAAAAATTAAATTTAAAAATATAGTTTATTGCTGGAGAAAAGACAGTCTCTTCAATAAGTAGTGGTGGGAAAACTGGACAGCTACATATGAAACAATGAGATTAGAACATTCCTTCACACTGTATATAAAAATAAACTCAAAATGGTTTAAAGACCTAAAGGTAAAAAGGAAATAATGAAACTCCTAGAAGAGAACATAGGCAGAACACTCTGACATAAACTGAAGCAATATTTTCTTGGATTAGTCTAACATGAAAGAAATAAAAGCAAAAATAAATGGGGCCTAATTAAACTTACAAGTTTAAAAGCTTTTGCATGTCAAAGGAAACCATCACATCAACAAAACAAAAAGAATACCTACAGAATGGGAGAAAATATTTGCAAATAACATGATCAAACCAGATGGCTCAGTGGTAAAGAATCCGCCCGTCAATGCAGGAGACACCAAAGATTTGGGTTTGATCCCTGGGTCGGAAAGATCCTCTGGAAGAGGAAATGGCAACCCACTCCAGGATTCTTGCCTGGGAAATCCCATGGACAGAGGAGCCTGGTGGGATTCCAGTCCATGGGGTCACAAAGAGTCAGATACAACTGAGCGACTGAGCATGCACACACCCAAAATATTTAAAACATCAATACAACTCAGTATTTTAAAAATAATGCAGAAAAGGAGCAAAAGACCTGAGTAGACATTTCTCCAAAGAAGACATTCAGATGGCTAACAGGCACATGAAAAGATGTTCAACGTCGATAATTGTTACAGAAATTCAAACCAGAACCTCAAAGAGGTATCACCTATCAGAATAACTATCATCAAAAGATCTACAAACAACAAATGTCAGATATAAACTACTGTATATTAAATGGATAAATAACAAGGATCTATTGTATAGCACAGGGACTTGTACCCATTATCTTATAATAACCTATAATGGAACATAATCTGCAAAAATACTGAATCACTATGCTGAATATCAAGACAATCTTGAAAATCTACTATATTTTTTTAAAGTTTATTGCTTAAAAATATTAATCATCATTTCAGCCTTCAGCGAGTCATTGTGTCAATGTAACATTAAAGCTCACCAATCACACGTCTCCACAACAAATACATATAGTAAATAAAAGCTTGAAATATTGTGAGAATTAACCAAAATGTGGTACAGAGACACAGAGTAAGCAAATACTGCTGGAAAAATGATGTAGATAGCCTTGCTCTGCAAGGGTGGCTGCAAACTGTCGATTTGTAAAAGATGCCGTATCTGAGAAACACAGTAAAGTGAGGCACAGTGAAATGAGGTATGTTGTACTTGGACAAGAATTCAGTACACACACACTCTTTGATAAGTGTCACGGTACTAGACAGTGGAAACACAGGAGTTTTGGAGTCTGGTAGACCTGCACAGGAGTACTATGTCTTCCACTGAATAGCTGAAAGACCTTGTTCAAGTTGTTTAGCTATACATACAAAATGGGGATAATACTACTAATCTTGATCTTTCAGAAAATCAGTGAGTAAATAAGGTATTGCTAAAGCACCCAGGTTTCCCACATTGCAGGCAGATTCTTCACCATCTGAGCCACAAGGGAAGCCCCCGTAAAGCACCTACTGCATAGTAAATGGTCAACACACATTCCTTTCCCTTCTTCCCTAAGGAAGATGTCAGATACTAACCATTTTTCCCGCTCCATGGAGAGTTCTTAAGGAAAAAACCTCATATCCAATTCAGGGAAACTGCTGTTATGCAACTGCTGTAAGCAGCCCAAAACTCCAGGACAAGAAGGACTGGGTCTGTCCTAAGTGGAGTTCTAATTTAAGGCTTGACTTATTAATTATTTATTACCTGTCCAAAGTGATTGTTAGTATGTTATACTTTCAGAGTGAGTTTTCCTAATAAGGATCTAAAAATTAGAGACTTCTCCGTGCTGCAGTGTGTCTTGGAATTCTTTTCATGGGAAAATGTTTTTTGGAATAAAAAGCTACAGGATTTTGGAATTCTCCTTCATATGAATTCCTTTCTTTTGAATAATATTTAATCTTTAATAACCACAGTTTGGGGGTATTCTAGGAGACCATATCTATGATTACAGTTCTTCTGTTTTTTTAAACTAACAATGCTGACCCATTGACAGTCAAGGACTTCCTCTATTCATTTACACAGTATTTATGAAGTACAGAGCATCTAGTTTGACTTGATGGGTCATTGCTCCAAACTCTACCCCCCTCAGGATCCCTCCTGACACTTGTTTTCAGACTGCCAGAATTTTTCTCAGATCCTTTAAGAAGAAGCCTTCCTGAATTTAGGGAACCTAATAAGGAGTTTTATTTATGGTCACATCTTATATTTACATAATGACTCCTTTGATGATAAGCCCTTAGACTAGAATCCAAGATTATAGCTTACTGCCAAGCCTATCAGTATGAGAAACAAGGCAGGGAACATAATTGTTTTCACTTCTGTTGCTGGAGGGATGGTTAATGAGGTGACACATAGTTAAGGACCTGTCAAAGTGCTGTCCAAGGGTGGAAATATTTTTTTAGACTTCAAGCAAGAAGTGATACTCTCTTCCAAATTTGAGTCTTAAAACTTCATTCTTACCACAAATTCAGAAACAGGGCAGAAAGAAGGTCTTAGTAAGTGAGTCATTAACAGTCAGCCATTTTTTATTAATAGGTAACATTCATTAGTAAGATTCAGTACATTAGGTGAGTACATGAAGGAGGAAGGGAGGGAGGTTGGTTCTGGCAAATGACCTGGGGACAACAGCAACTGGAACCTGCAGAAGAGGATACAGGGACTTCCCTAGAGGGCCAGTGCTTTCCCAGTGCAGGGGGCCAGGGTTCGGTTCCTGGCCAGGGACCTAGATCCCACATGCCGCAACTAAGAGTTCTCATGCTACAACTACAGATCTCGCATGCTGAAACTAAGCCCTGGCGCAGCCAAATAAATACACATTTTTTTAAAGAAGAGGATGCAGATTGCCCCAGAGTAGACTCTTTCCTCAACCTCTTTTGCCAAGTGTGACTGACTGTTCTGTGAAAGTGAAATTCTCTCAGTTGTGTCTAACTCTTCATGACCCCATGGACTATACAGTCCCTGGAATTCTTCAGGCCAGATATGGGAGTAGATAGCCATTCCCTTCAGGGGATCTTTCCAACCCAATCCAGGTATCATACCCAGGTCTCCCACATCATCAGCAGATTCTTTACCAGCTGAGCCACCAGGGAACTGTTCAGTAATGAACAGGAATTAGAGATTGAAGTGAAAATCCACTGTGTATTCTTTAAAGTTCCTGCAAATAATTGTGTATAGCAAATTGTATCTAAATTCTATTAATGATTTCAATCATTCTCAACTATGCCTTTCTTCATTGTCATGAACCCTTTTTAATTATGCTCAAGTGAATATATATGCATGGCTAGGTGAATTGTATTTGCTACAGTTAAGGTTTTGATGTCAAGATTAGTAAAATCTGGATAATCTGAGCCCTCCCACAACTACCTCAAAATTCTGTCTTAATGAGGCTTAATTCCCAAGATCCCTGGGTCTTAGAAAATAAAAACAGAAGTGCACCATAAAATCAATAAGCACTCCCCAGTGTTGATTTTGGTTTAGTCTGTCCCTCAAAAACTGTTATGTTTAACTCTTTTTTACTTGAGGGATTTTAAATAGGAAATGAGAAGCAAGGAAGGAGTATTAGTTAAGGACAGAGGTGATCAAGATGACACTAGGCATTTAGAATTAGCCGCTGTAACAAATAATAAAACATAGAAGGATTCATATACAACAGAAGTTTATTTAACTCAGTGCAAGTTGGATGTTCCTTCACAGAAGCTGCCTTCTCTCTGTCACCCAACTGTCATTCAGAAGTTCAGGCTGACAGGGGTTCTGCCATAGTCATCATAATCATTTCCATCCTAAGGGAAAAATCATGGAGTAGTACTTTATGGAAAAGTTCTACAGACCAGGCCTAGGAATGGGACATATGGCCTCTGTTCCAATTCAGTTGGCTAGACCTTGGCATTACTTGACTGCACGGGAGGCTGGGAAATGTGGTCTTAGCTGTATGCCCAGGAATATAAGGAAACAGATGAATGAATAGTTAGCAATCTCTGACACAGAAGGTATGTATATATTTACTGCCCTCTCCACTCTGCAAGTCTGGAACACTAATGCTCCATTCCCAGGACCACTACAGAAAGTCAAGAGAGGGCTATGTTTATTATAAGAGACAACAACAAGGTGGGAGCTACTGTTTCCTGAAGGCTTCCTGTGCTCTAGAACCTGTGTTAGTTACATGCACACATTATTTATTTAACGCTCACGTCAACTCTGATTTTACTAACAAGGTGACTGAGAGAGGATAAGTCACCTGACCGAGGACTCATAGGTAGTCAGTGACGGAGCTGGGATGTGAACCCAGGCTGTCTAACTCTGATGGCCGAGTGCTTTACTGCCTCATTATACAACCATCACCACACTACAGAAGGACCAAAATATAAATTGCAATCTACTCCAAAGTTAAGCCAGGATTCTTCTATTTTCAACACAAGGAAAAGGAAGGAACAATCTTCAGATTTTGAAAATCCTCATGTGAACGAACTTGAAATAGAAAATCAGGAAAGCCTTTTAGCCAAGTTTAGAATTCCCTGAAACTCCTTCGATTCTGCCATTGAAACCTCATTTGAGCCTTTCCGGTTTATTTTTAGTTCTCACCAGGCACCATATCCTGGATCAGTAAAGCAGATTCAAACATCCTCATGAGGATTTTGGATACAAGTGAGATTTTTAAACTGAGGGTAAGAGAAATGCAGCTAAACTATGAGACAAGAACATCTAAAATAAATAAGAGCCCAATATTTAATTAGTAAGTGTCCACATTTACTACAGCCTGCTGGCCTTTGCTGTTACTAAGGCTGAGATCCCCCAGAAACCTCACTTGTTCCCCAAGTATGCTGTCCCTAGCCTGAGCTTAGAACCTAAAGGCTCGATAATTTAGTTAGCACCCTTTCCCAACACTGCCTGAAACCCCAGCAAGGACAGTGCAGATTTCTAAACTCTGCAAACACTCGTCTAATCTTTGTGGTTGACCTTGGTTGACTGCTTGTACGGAATATAAAGAATATAAAACCTGGTTGATCATGCAGACCAAAATGAGAAGATGGAAATAGAGATACATGTCATAAATATCATGTGAGTTGGGTTAGTGAATTCTGCTCACCATGACCTGTAGTTAGCAGTTTTGGTACCCATGAACACTGGATCCAGGGATACCCTTGGGTTTATTCCATCACAGACAGTGGTCCTAAACCAAGACCATTTGTTTTGCTATGGCATCTTGCTCACCTTTTGAGGCTGTTTGGGAAAAACAATCACCCTCTACCTCTCCTGTAAATCTTTCAGGAACAGCCTCTCCAGCTACTTGTGTTAACACACATCATGCCACATGTGAATCATAACCATGGGAAGAAAAGAGGTAGAGGCAAACAAACTTTTCTTGTTACTACTGTGACAAGATCATCCTTTCCTTACACATGACTGTTTCCTCAAGAAAAGGAATAGAGTGAAGTGAGAACATTACTGGACAGGACCTACTGTAGAGCACAGGGAATTATATTCAATATCTTATAATGACCTAGAGTGGAAAGTGAATGTCACTCAGTTGTCTCCAACTCTTTGCAACCCCATGGAATATACAGTCCATGGAATTCTCCAGGCCAGAATACTGGAGTGGTGTAGCCTTTCCCTTCTCCAGTGGGTCTTCCCAACCCAAGGATTGAACCCAGGTCTCCCACATTGCAGGAGGATTCTTTACCAGCTGAGTCACAAGGGAAGCCCCTATAATGGAAAAGAATCTGAAAAAAAAAAATATGTGTGCATGTGTGTATAACTGAATTACTTTGCTGTGCACTTGATACTAATAAAACATTGTAAATTAACTGTACTTCAACTTTAAAAATTATTGGAATATGGCAAACTGTTTATAAAGTTGGGTAGTGTACAAGGGTGATCATTATATAATTATATGCAATCATTTCATGATTTTTCAATATTTCATAATAAACTAAATATTAAAGAAAAATAATCTGAACTGATTTTCTTGTTATTTCCAGCTGTCCTACTCACCAGGGCATCCTAAGCCATGAGAAACTGAATCCTACCAACAACCATGTGAGCTTGGACACAGATCCTTCCCCAGTCAAGCTTTCAGATGAGACCTCAGCTCTGGTTGCCACATTGAACACAACCTCATGAGAAATCTAGAAGCAGAGCCCTTAGTTAAGCCATGCCTGCATTCCTGATGCACAGGAACTATGAGATGATAAATTTGTGTTATTTAAGACACTAAGATTGTGGTAATATCGTTATACAGCAGTAGAGAACTGATGCAGTGTTTATACCTGGAGATGACAAGCCACCTCTCCTTTTGGGTCATCAGTGTAGGGGGTCTGGGGAGTTTAAAGAATACTTTAGCTGAGTGCCACCCTCACTCAATTGCTTTGAGCTGTGGCCTGGATATCAGAATTTTTTGAAACTACTTAGACGATTCTGATGTGTTACAAAATTTGCGAACTACTGCAAAGGTAGTAATCTCACGTTTCCCTTCTTTTTCAACTGTCACCCTTTTACTATTCTCAAACTCTCTCCTAAAAGCACCTTGCTTCATTCTCACTTCTGACTCTTCAGTCTGCCTGGGTATGCACAGGTAAGCAGCTGGGAAGATAAAAGATGGCTGTGTCTATCAGGAGAGAAGGATAAGCTGGAAATCTAGAATGAGGTATAAATTTTTGGATCTTTTAGGACACACATGGTGCTGATTAAGAATTTGCAAGAAACCATCAAATATGCTAGCTTTTAAATTTAACAAGTAATAGGGTAATAGACACCATCAGAGAATGTACAGTAAATGCTGGGTCTGCATCATCATTAACCAGTGAATGCTGTCCGAAACTTTTTGAGAAACCTGTGACCTTGCGCTTTCCTTTGATAAATCACCACATAATGACTATCTCTTCCTCAGTGCTTGTATTTAAGGACACCTGTCTATGCATGTCTGGGTGGTGTAACATAAAAACATATCAATTGTTATTTTTGCTAGTTAGGATGGCTGGTGGCTGACTTGCTCTGATTGATAAATGTGTTTCTGATTTGTCTTCGCACTATGTCACAGGGGACACTGGGTAGAAATCTGCCGAGAGCAATATGATTATTACATTAATGATTTGGAACCTTGATGCCCCCAAACCACAAGGGCATCATAACCTGACTTGGGGGAGAAAATACTGCCCTGGCTGGAGGCCAGAGGGACAGCTGACAAGGAGCATGGCTTGCCTGCGTGCACCTGGCTTCCTGCTCTGCTCCATCGCATCACGCTCTGCTGACCCCTGACCACAGAAGACCAGCCTGACTGCCCGTCTCCAACCGCTGCTGCTTGCTTTGAATGAGCATTGCCTCCTCTCCTGACCCTGGCTGCTAAACTATGCTTGAGGTTAGACATTGATTTATTGCTTGTTTGCAGTTAAAATTGGCCTATATAAAAAGGAAAGCAATTTTAACAATGCCTCGCTGTGAGAGTTTTTAATTCTTCCCTAACCCTTCTCCTGAACAAAAGAACCTTGAGGTTAAGGCAGCAGTATAAAATATACCTCACTCCTCACAGAGCTCAACTGCTCTGCGCCCCACCCAGAGTGCCATCTCTCAGTGGCAGTAAAGCACAATAGATGGGAACATGCACTTTGACATTAACAGAATAAGGTTTCCAGATCCACCATCTCCCAGCTTCATAACTTGTGGATATGCTACTTCACCTCTCTAGACCTCTGTTTCTCATCTGCTCGGCACAGTACCTGCCACATGTTAGGTGTTCAATGAATAGGAGCTATTATCATTGTTATTTATATTTTTCACCCAAAGGTGTGATGCATCCAGATGCATATTCACAAACTGGGTTATAGTCCACCCAAACTGTAATTTACTATCTCTATCTCCAGCTATTCCGTCAAAAAGGAGGCCAAGCCCAGGACAGTGGTTTCATTCTTAGCTACCCCTACATATATTTCTACTTTGTTGTTGGTGTTTAGTTGCTAAGTCACGTTCCAACTCTTTTGTGACACCATGCCAGGCTGCCAGGCTCCTCTGTCCATGAGATTTCCCAGGCAAGAATGTTGGAGTGGGTTGCCATTTCCTTCTCCAGGCGACCTTCCTAACCCAGGATCTAACTCGCATCTCCTACTTGGGAGGCAGATTCTTTACCACTGAGCCACCTGGAAAGCCATATTTCTATTTGCGGAAGTCAAAATCCCCATCCGTTCCTAAGAAGTACCATTTGCAGGTGCCAAGCACAGTGTTAGGTGCTGGAGGAGACAAAAACATAAGATTTGTGAGCTTGGAAGTGGATCCTTTCCCATTTATCTTTCAAATGAAATCTCAGCTCTAAAGACATTGATCACAGTCTGACAGGAGAACTTGAAGCAAAGCCCCAATGTAGTCATGCCTGACATTCCACTCCTGGGTATTTATCCAAAAAAAAATGAAAACTCTAATTCAAAAAGATTCATGTGCCTCAATGTTTATAGCAGCACTATTATTATTTACAATTACTAAGATATGGAAACAACCATCAACAGATAAATGGGTAAAGAACATGTGGTATGTATATACAATGAATATTAGCCATAAAAAGAAAGAAATTTTGCTATTTGCAGCAATGTGGATGGTAATAATCAGACAAAGACAAATACTGTATTATATCACTTATATATGAAATCTACAACAAACTGGTGAATATTACAAAAATAAAAACACACTCAGATATAGAAAACAAACTAGTGGTTACCAGTGGAGAGAAGGAAGCAGAAAAGGGCCAGATAGGAGTAAGGAATTAAGAGCTACAAAACTACTACCTACAAAATAAATAAGCCTCAAGGATATATAGTATAAGACAGGAAACCAGGAAATATAGCCAATATTTTAAATAACTATAAATGGAATGTAATCTTTAAGAACTGTGAAATACTATGTTGTACACTTGAAACTTAAGAGATAATGTGTATTGTTTAAGCCACTAAATCTGTAGTCATATTTTTCCTAGTGGTACCTGCCTTAGTAGCATATAATCTAATTGAGGATATATTACATGTCTATTATGTTACCCAACAGTAGGAGGTAGAAATTGACAAGTGCTAGAAAAATATGGCTAATTCCCAAAGTGATCTATGGTCAGTCAACATGTGGGAGTTTCCCTGGGGGGTCCAGTGGTTAATGGACCAATGCAGGGGACACGGGATTAAGCTCTGGTCCAGGAAGATCCCACGTGCCGAGAAGCAACTAAGCCATTCCACCACAAGTACTAAGCCCACATGCATGCCACAGCTACTGAAGCCCAAGCACCTAGAGCCTATGCTTTGCAACAAAAGAAGCCTCTGCAATGAGAAGCCCATGTCCCGCAATGAAGAGCAGCCCCTGCTCTCTGCAACTACAGAAAGCCTCCACGCAGCAACCAAGACCCAGGCAAAAATAAATCAATACATTTTTTTAAAAATCTGCATGTGGAATTCTCACTATTCAATGATAAATGATAAATCCTAAAATACAGTATTGAGAGCCTAATTGTGTGTGTTAAAATCAGATGATAATTGTTAAAAACATTTCTAAACTTTGTAGCGGGTAAGTATTGTGCTGTCTTTAGTCATCCAATAAATATACACAATAAATAGATACACATGGTAGGATTCAAAAATCTATGGTGGTTTAGTCTCTAAGGCATGTCTGATTCTTACGATCCCGTGGACCGTAGCCACCATGCTCCTCTGTCCAGGGGATTCTCCAGGCAAGAATGCTGGAGTACCATGCAAATTTTCATTCTGTCACATTGTGAACTTTGGCTCCCCACAGTCTTGGGAAGAGTACAGTTTTGACTTGTTTTGATTTATCAACCATTTTTTGGACTAAGAATATGCCTGGGTGGAGTTGAATCATGGTACTCTAGTGTCCACACTGAGGAATGATGAGGGAAGAAGCCCTCTAATTCTAAGCAGCTTAACCCGATTTGGGCAAAGCCAAGTGTGAGAACTATAAAGGCTTTTCTGGCCTCCCACAGCCCTCTGCTAACTGTATAATAGAAATGATGGCGATTACTTCAAAGTCCCTGGTGATTCCTGGGTCTTTGGTAATGTTCATTGTCAATTCACCTCAGCCAGCCAGCTGTCTTCTGGACTTGCCTTTTGTACCAAACCTTTAATGAAACTGGCATTTGTGTCAATAAACTTTAAGCCCATCTTTGCTGAGATAATTTGTCCAGGTCACTCAAATTTCAGCTACTTCAGATAATTATAGCCATTTAGCCTGGAATATAAGGTGATGATTAAAGGAGAAGGAATCAGAGGTCCCCATGCCTAAGTCAATTAGATGAAAATGCTGGCCATTCTCAGCTCAGGCCTCTGATTTGAATGCACAAGCCTCAGGGCCTCAAAAGAATAACTCATTTATAAAATACACATTTGTTTGTCTGGACCATGATCTAATTTGCAGACATAACGATTTTACCACATTAGCTGTTAAGGGGGAAAGCTCTCTCATGAACACCATCATAGAGACTGGAGCATCAACAACCAGAGTTACATTCTATTTTCCCATAGATGAGCAAAGGTGATCGCAAAAATCACCGTATAGATTTCAAAACTATCCACATCCACAGACAAAAAACAGATTTTACAGTTTCACTAGATTTCTTTTCCATGGCTTGGTAAAACTTCAAGGGACCAACTTTTAGCCATTTCATGTATTTGTCCTTATATTCTTTTTTATTTATTTATTTATTTATTTATTTTTTCCATTTCACAGTACTGTATTGGTTCCGCCATAATGTAACAAAATTCACTAATTACAAAAAGGACTCACGTTTTCACTTTGGTCAAAAGCTTGAAATATCCAGGAGAAAACAAAACAAAACCCTTTGCAGACCAGGAAATTATGACACTTAATTCCCTTTCCTCCTGTGCACTAGAAAGACAAAGCCCTTTACTAATCACCCCACCCCCACTTCCATCTCCACCTGTCAACATTTAAAACTGGAGAGTAATGGTAGACAGGCTTCTCCTGCAGGCCATAATTGCCTTTCCAACAGAAAGGCTATCTCCAAAGCAACCACGATATAAACTATGTATTCAAGCTGCGACTCTCTATGTAAATTGCTTCCAGTGAAATTGAAATTTCCCAAAAGAAAGCCTGTACCAATTCAGTCTATTAAATGCATTCCTATCTCAAATGCAGCGTTGTACTCTAGCAGCTAGGAAATTGTCCATGCTCCATACATTGTACATAGAGATAAGACCCAAGAGCTTTATAATCTGACCCTAAATTTAAGAAGAAATCCTGTCATTATTCATAATTCAATAATTGTTGTTCAATACTTAAAGTAGCCCAACTGTCCACAGCTGCCTGCATTAGTCCCAAAATGAAATAATTGTGTTTTACACACCATCATCTCACATAGCTCTTTTTTTCTGAACTAGCTTTGAAATGCTTTTGTGCAAGAAATTTTGGGTTTGGGCACATGTTCATTATTCAGTATTAAATGTTCCCATATACTTTTCTGTTTCATTCTGTTTGCTTAATGTTTTGTTTTTTGCCATAAACTGCTCTACTCCAGAAACGAATCAGATAATGTCCGATTACACTAAGGCAACATTATTATTGTTAGTCGATAAACACTTTGCCTAGCAACCCGGGGGGGGGGTGAGATACGTGAAGCCCTTGGGGCACACAATTTGGTGAGCACTTGACATAGACTTCCAGATCACTGAACTACTCACACCTCATTTGGCCCATGTCTGCCTCCATCAGCCATCACCAGCCCTTTTCTCTCTTGGGCCCACCTAACTTCCCCCCTACCCTCTCCCCTACACCTGATACCTCTAGGCTCCTTCAAACTCTGTTCATGAAAATCAAGGAACAGGGAAATAAATGTGACAGGCTAACTTGGTTGGCAGAGTGCCTCCCAATATTCATTCTCTCCTTTTCCCATTACGATACAACTCTTGACTTTTAGTTGGGCACACGGCTGCCTGGAATATAGGTAGGGAAGACATAAGACTACTTCAAGCCAATGGCATATAAACATAACTTTCTTTTTGTGATTATTTGGGAAGTCCACATTTTATGTGACTGGCCTAAGCCCTTTGTCCCCTTTCTTCATTGCCCTTTTCTCCATCCTGCTACATAGTAAATATGGCTAGCGTTCCAGCTATCATATTGGTGCAAGAAATTAAGGGCCACATCCTATGGCAGAGAACTCTGTGGAACAGGGCCACCATGCCATCCCTGGACCATCTACCTCCAAACCTTAATGTGAAAAACAAAACACACTTTCATCTTGTTTAAGCCACAATTACCTGGCATGCCTGTTACTTGCGATGGAATTTGATGGCAACTATAGGCACTCTGATTTTCATTAGCACCAGAACTAACTTTTTCATGTGTCAACATTCAGATCATGAATCTTTTTAGCACCTGGAAGATCATGTGCTTGACAAATATTTGATAAATTCGTTAAAAGACTAACCCCATTAGTAAAGAAAAAGCTCATTTACTGTACTCATTTAATGCCAAAAAATCAGAATTTTAATAGATGAGAACAAAAAAGTGTGTCTTATTTTTTGTGAACAAAAAAGTATGTCTTATTTTTTGTAAGCAAAAAATGATGAAATTCAGGAATCTAGGCTCAGAAGTCTGCTCCACTGACTATGTGATTTCACTTTCTGGGACTCACTTTGCTCATCTCTGAGATGGGTCCCTTGTTCTCAGAGGGCTGAGAACTGGAGAGGGAGTGAGGCAAAAAGAAAGTCTACTGGGTGAACCTCTAGCTTGCAGCCTCTGCTTCATCCTAAGCAGGTCTACCTTTAAAATTCCATATAAGACTTTGTTTGATAAGGAAATGAGAATCTTCAAAATCATGGGATCAGCTCATCTGTAAGAATCCTTCCAGGTCTACAGTGTATGATTAGAAAGACTCCCACATGGCCAGAAAGAGGAAGGTGGCAGCCTGCTGTGAAGCGGAGTCAAATTGGGAGAGGCATGGTCCCGGATGTGTCACCAAAGGCAAAGCGGGAGCTGGGGGAGAGATGGGAAGACGCCAGATCCAGCGAGGAGGCTACAGTACAGGGTTGCTTCTGTTTGGCTCCAGTTCTGCATTAAACACAAGGATGCGTACATGTTCAAAGATAGACATTTGCTTAATAGATGCGTATTCAAAGTCAAACACTGATGAATAGTTATACATGTCACAATTAAACTGAGCAGATGCCGCCTGGATGCAGCTCATCTCATTTATTTATGAGACGTCTCAGCAGAGGAAGGAGTGAGAGGCTGAGAGGGGTCACTGGCCGGCACTCAGTGCTCGCTTGCGGGGTGGGGGTGAGGGGGTGGCTGGAGAGATCCTCACCCCCAGAGCCGCAACCTGGGAACAGCCCTGCCAGCTGCACAGCAGATGAGGACAGACACAGGTCTGGGAGCCAGGAGACCCTGGGCCACTCTCAGTCTGCTCCCTCAGCCAAGGCACTCTCCCTCACTGAGTTTGCTTCCTTTTCTGTAAATGAGCAGAGTAAGCTGGATGACTTTGAAATTTCTAGGGTTCAAGGTGTGAGATGCAGGGGGTGGGCATGGAACGCTTCTTCACTTGGGCTGTGTCTCTGGATGGAGGGAACTGCCCCAGTGTGATCCAGAAGGACACTTCTCGCTCTCTGACTCACACCGGCTCTGCGGAGGCAGGGACTTATCCGGTCGGTAGCTTTGGGGAGAACAAGTGGGCAAACCTGACTCCATCCTTCCTGCCTGGCAGAGGGGGCAGGGGGTCAGCCTCCACTGCCACCCCAGGAGCAGCTCCCTGCTTTCAAGGCTCTACTTCTATCCCACAATGCCTGAAACAGGGTGGGTACTCCTCCTGCCCAGGCCCTCCGGGCTATGCTAACAGCACATCCTTCCACCTGCCTCAGTGCGACTTCACCTCACAGTCTGAATGTTGAGGTGGCCCACATGCCAGTGTTGAAGGGGGTTCCTCTGTCCTGAGGGTTCTTTTATTAAACAACCTTGGGAGGGAGGTGCTGTTATCCCCATTCTACAGATAAAGAAGCTGAGACTCAGAGCTTAATTAACTTATCCAGATTCTCAATATCAGCTGGGTGGCGTCATCTACCTCATGGGGTTGGTATAAGAATGTTATGAGCCGTGTGTCAACATGGTTTTTAACGTTGTATCTTTGAAGCCTGGCTGTGTGACATGAAGGAGGATCACGGGACGCAGCCTTTCTGGAGAGCAGCCCTCCTTCAGCAGTCTGATGGATAAAGGGGGGAAACTGTCTTCAAAGCCACAGCTCCAAGACCCTCCATCTACACTTCAGTCATCTCCGGCTCAGGAGCAGTCAGCTGAACAGAAGCGAGCAGTGGGACCACCAGTTCCCAGGGAGAGCACTTACCTCAGGGGATACCCGGTGCCCAGAGGAGACGCTGGGGCGGGCGGGCCTGCAGTCTGGCTAAGTTGTCACAGGAGGTACAGCTCACCTGTAGCCCTTCCTGAGGGCGACCTCCCTCCCTCCCTCCCTGCCAGAAAAGAGAAGCTTCCACCTGGCGAAGCCGTCAGCTGCAGTTAGAATGAAAGGCCTTCAAACGCCAGCAGTCCCTTGCTTAAACCTTACCTCCTCCAGAGGTGTCTTCCACCATCTAGAGCAACAATTTTCAACCCTGAGAATCCCCCAAGAGGACTTGAAAAGGCAGGGAAGCCTGGGCCCTGTCCCTCCCCAAGGAAATCAGAATTTCTGGAGCTGGCCACAGAGGCCAAGGTTGGGGACCGCTGTTGAGGACAAAGCCCCACCCTTACCACTCCCAGAGCCCAGATCCCACTTTGATGTGTTTCAACAAATGCCAAGGCCATCGGGTTTACTGGATTTCTGCTAACTTGTGAGCCCCACCTCAACAAGGAGTGCCTGCTATCCCCCTCTCCAGTGCGTGACACAGTTCTTGATGTTCAGCAGCAACTCAAATAAGGTTTGGTGAATAAAATAAAATAGTAGTAACCTGGAAATCAGGACTTCCCCGCCCCCCAAAAAAATCAATAGATTTTTGCATTGAAAATTGAAAACAAGTATATATGCTTGCGTATGTATGTCTCACAGTTTCATGGTTGAAAAACATAAACAGCTCACACAATTCTTACATAAACCCTATGAGGTAAGTATTGTTGCCCAGCTGTGAGAACTTGGGCAAGTTAATCAAAGTGGAGCCTCAATTTCTTCCTCTTTACAGTAGGAATAATACTGCCTCCCTCAGAAGGCTGTTAAGTAGATTAAATGAGATAACCCTGGTACTTAGCACACTGCCCGGCCCCTGGAGAGGGTTCTAGAAAGCTAGTTATTGTTACTGCTATTGTTCTTATCATTCCTCTCATGTTACAACAGGTAAACTGAGGCACAAAGAGGTTTAAAATTTGACTAAGATTCCCACAGGTTTAGGGCTCAAACCAAGGTCCTCTGACTCTCAGTCTTGTATTCTTTTATATGCCCTGTTGAGAATATTCCTTGGAGATGGTGGAGGCAGGCAACATCAGCCTACTT
>SJYC01046295.1:0-19337 GCA_006408675.1 Madoqua kirkii
CACACACCCTCAAATGCTCTCCAAGGAGCCTTGAAGAAAGATGAGGTCGCCCCGGGAATCCCCTCCCCCGGCCAGGCAGCTGCGTTCATTATGCACATCCTGAGCCAGGAGGCCCTGGAGACTCCCGATCAGGAGATGGTCTCAGGTTCTTCCTCTGGAGCATTCTGCACAGTGGTAAATAGACGCTAACGAGCCTCAGGCTCCTCCTTGATGTGCCACAGTGTCTCCACAGGTTTTGTCGGTTGCCTGATTCCATTCTTCCAGGATAAGTGGCTCTGGCCCTCCCCTTAGCTCAGGAACAAAAGGAAACCAGGCAGAGAGCTTATGGAAAACCAGTCAGAAAAAGAAAGAGAGAGAAAAAAAAGACCCCAAAATCACACCAAAATATTTCCATTAGTTATTTCTGAGTGATTTTTTTTTTCTTTTTAGTGAGTAGGTATTAGTTCTCCAAAGAGAGGTAGTCCACGACAATCTCTTTATGTTTATCCAGACATTCATGAAGGCGTCAATTACCTGAACTTCCTGCTATTATCTTTGCCTCTGCCTGGAGAATCTAAGCTAGGAGCCGCCTGAGAAGCCCAGTACCAGTGGACAGGAGGGCCGTCTTAGCTGGCCCAGGCACCCAAGGGCCATGGGCACAAATAAACAGGTAGATGACTGAAACTCAGATGGAATTGTAGTTATAGAACTTATCTCCCAACTTCTCATCTCTCAGGAACTTGCAAAAACAATTCCAAAGCCCTGTGCTAAGCAAAGTTCTAAAAGCTCTCTGGGAAAAAACAATGGTGCAGAAAAACAAAAGCATAGAGTTTAATAATGAGTCCCAATTTGTCAAACGGGGTATGTGCAGGTTGACATGAAAAGATATTCCGAAAATACTGATTTTTATTTAAAGTTATATCCACATATACATTCTAAAGGGATATAGAGAGCAGAGTTCTCACCCAACCAACAGGTCTGAAAATTCCATGGGTACAACTCATATCTCTCCACATTATGCCACAGCAGTCTTTGACAAAGGGGAATCTCCTAGAAACATCTAAAACTTGCTTTGACAAGAAAAAAGGCAAACCCATAATTAATATGTTGGGAAAAGAAAACTTCCTGCTATTATCTTTGCCTCTGCCTGGAGAATCTAAGCTAGGAGCCGCCTGAGAAGCCCAGTACCAGTGGACAGGAGGGCCGTCTTAGCTGGCCCAGGCACCCAAGGGCCATGGGCACAAATAAACAGGTAGATGACTGAAACTCAGATGGAATTGTAGTTATAGAACTTATCTCCCAACTTCTCATCTCTCAGGAACTTGCAAAAACAATTCCAAAGCCCTGTGCTAAGCAAAGTTCTAAAAGCTCTCTGGGAAAAAACAATGGTGCAGAAAAACAAAAGCATAGAGTTTAATAATGAGTCCCAATTTGTCAAACGGGGTATGTGCAGGTTGACATGAAAAGATATTCCGAAAATACTGATTTTTATTTAAAGTTATATCCACATATACATTCTAAAGGGATATAGAGAGCAGAGTTCTCACCCAACCAACAGGTCTGAAAATTCCATGGGTACAACTCATATCTCTCCACATTATGCCACAGCAGTCTTTGACAAAGGGGAATCTCCTAGAAACATCTAAACACTTGCTTTGACAAGAAAAAAGGCAAACCCATAATTAATATGTTGGGAAAAGAAAGATATTTCAAAATGAAAACTGAGATCTAGGGAATATGCTGGCAGTCCAGTGGTTAGGACTCTGCATTTTTACTGCCAAGAGTTTGGGTTCGATTCCTGGTCAGGGAACTAAGATGCCATAAGCCACACAGAGTGGCCAACATAGAAACAACAAGAACACACTCACACACACAAACCGAGATTTATAGCCAAGACCTAGAAATTGACAGAACAACCGACTGCTACTATAACAGTATAGATGATATCAAGACCTTACTGGGTGTGGAACGCAGTACCTTCCTCACCCAGATCTCAGCATTTCACATCAGCCACCCTCACATCTCCTCTCTCATCTATCCTCGTGACAACCATAGGAGGAGGGCAAGGCAGGGCAGGTACTTTTATCCCGAGTAAATAGACAAGAAAAATGAATGGATGGCAAGGAAAGGACTATGAGGTTGGGGAAAGATGATGCAATTTCCTTTTTCAGCTTTCAATTGGGGCAAATAAGTGGAAAGGTGCCAAGATGCAACCACCAAAGAATATCTGGTGGATCTCTCCTTTCTTTTCCTTCTCTCTTTACTCATGATATTCCAGTTACTCTGGAATAATTTGTTTCTGACATACATCCTGGTTACTCTTATTTCAAGGCCTTTGCATCCACTGTTCCCTATGCCTGAAATACCTTTGATGAGAAACCCTTTTCAGCCCTTTGGGTCTCTGTTCAAATATTAGTTTGCTAGAGACATCCTCCTGGACACACTTGTTAATAAGAAGCCAGACACCTCCTGCCCTAATTTTCTTCCATCCCATCACTACATTTTGTTTCTGCAGGAAAAGTCTTTGGGTCTAGAAAGGATCCATTAGGCTTCCTTAAAATGTAATGTGACCTCTATTCCCCCAGATATTATATCTGCACCTAGGTATTCTCTTAGAGGATTTCTGTTCTGAAAACACTCACCATTGTATGTCCTGGAAAATGATACTGATCTCTCTGCCATGAGTCCTAACAGTGCCAACTTCCTTTTGTATCACTGGGTAAGTATATTTTGTTTGATTAAGAATTATCAAAGCCTGGTCTTTCCAGGAATGTCCCACTATTAACATGTGATCATAGTCATTATGCAGTTTATCATTATGCAAAGACTATTGTTTTCCTCAACATCTGTCCACTTGTTCCTTCATTTAAAAAAATCTTTTTAGCTGAGTACATGTTGTTCAGTATATAAAAATTACACTTCCCAGACTCCCTTGCTTCATGTGGTCATATGACTAAGTACTGACCAGTGGGGTGTGAATTAGTGATGTGTACACTCTCCAGGTCACATCCTTAAAAGGAAAGGAAGTGTCCTCACTTTCTCTTCCCCTTCTCACTTACCTGAATGTTACCTACAGGAAGTGGTGAGCTGTCTCCAACCTTGTGGATGACCACATCAAGTGAGGGCAAATCAGCAAGACAGAAGGTACCAATTAGCAGCCACAGAGCTGCTAACTGTCCTAGACTGCTCACTGCCAGAGTGTTACTTGAGAAAGAATTAAATTCTCTCTTGCTTAAACCATTCTTATTTGGGTCTTTCTGTTACAGTGGCCAATCTATACTCTGGCTCACAGAATCTGAAACCATCATATTTATTGTATATTGTCCTGTACTGCTCCTAGAAAGTAAATTCTAAGAGGACAGAAATTTTTATCCTTGATCATCACTTAGAACAGTGACTGGTAAATAATGACACTTAAGAAAATAAGCAGTATTTGTTCCATGAATGAGTAAGTGAAAGTAGAAATAATTCATTTACTTTGATTGGCTGACTGAGATTCTTTCTGCCCAGGTATTTGCTTTTCTCCTTCCTTTCTAGCCCTTTTAGCTTGTCTGTCTCTGTTATAAAAGATGTCACAGTCCTGGGGGTCCCCCATCTCTTCCAACTATTCATCTGAACTTAATGTGGAGGAGGAAGCTTTCTGACTCAGGAATCTGGATGTTTCCTCAGTTCTTTGCAGCCCCAAGTAAGTTTGGAAAGATATTTTGACACAAGATCATACTTCAAAGAAAGTCAAGTGGGCTATCAGAGACCATCTGGTCCCTCCCCAGGTTACCACATCATGCTCTTCCTTTTCATGATGAAATATCAAAACATGGGTTCTTAGGGTGATTTGAGACTGTGAGTCTGAAAACACATCAGCCTAGAGCAATGCTATTCAATGAAAACACAATGCAGACACAAGCCATATTTATCTTCAAGTGTTGTAGTAGCCACGTTACATTTAGAACAGTAAAAATAAACCAGTGCAAATAATTCAATGCATTTAACATGCTCAAAGTATTGTTTCAATGTGTACAAAATTATTCAAAATCAATATAAAAATTAACTAATATTTTATGTTTTTATGCTAAATCTTTGTCTTCTACAGCACCTCTCAGTTAAGACTAACCACATCTCAAGTCCTTAATAGCCACATGTGACCATCACACTGGAGGGCCGAGGTCTAGAGGAAAACATACTGAGTTAGACTGGGTTCAGTTTCTGTTGCAGGCTGATCCCCAAGGTGATCTGACCTTCAGTGTCCTCATCTGTAAAGTGGGGCACAATATATCTTCACATTTATACATTTCACGATGTTTGGGGGGAGGAATTATAGAGCTAATTTAAGTGAAAGTGTTGAATAAGTGTGGCCCAGTGTGTTTTTTGTGAAAAGTAAAAACAGGTTCCAGCACACTCTCACTCTGTTACTCCTCTCTCCCAATGTCAAGTATCCAGCAATATGAGGCAGGAAGAAGAAGAAGGACTCATCTCCCTAGTCAATGGATGCAGCCTCAGTGACCCTGTCCACCACCACTGTCCATCTGAGATCCCAGAGGAGTTTGGGGCAGGGAGTAGGCACTGTGTTAGCCAGGATGCTCCAGAGAGACAGAACCAATCGGCAATAATGAATAGATGTTATCTAAAGAGAGAGATTTATTACCCGTTGAGGACCTGAATGGAACAAAAAGGCAGGAGTAGTGGGGTGAGGCAAATCTGCTGTCTGCTAATGCCAACATCTATGTATCTTCTCCTGTCTTCAGACACAGATGCTCCTGGTCCTCAGGCCTGCAGACTTGGACAGGGGATTTACACCATCCATCCAGACGTCTGCTCCAGCCATCCTGGTTCAGACCAACCATACTACAGCTGTTCTCAGTTCTGCCCTTACACACACAATAGAGATGCTGGTCCCTGAGTGGAGTGATTTACGATGCTCTAGAAAATACTCTGTTTCCAAATATCTTCCCACTGTGCCTGAAACCCACCATAATGGGTCCCGCTGAATGGGCTTCAACTATTGTCCTCTGACCACCCCACTTCCATCCTTAAACTGTACCTACTGCTGAGATTAAGGACACCTGAGAACACTTTCAGTTCAGTTCAGTTCAGTCGCTCAGTCATGTCCGACTCTTTGCAACCCCATGAATCGCAGCACACTAGGCCTCCCTGTCCATCACCAACTCCTGGAGTTTACCCAAACTCATGTCCATGGAGTTGGTGATGCCATCCAACCATCTCATCCTCTGTTGTCCCCTTCTCCTGCCCCCAATCCCTCCCAGCATCAGAGTCTTTTCCAATAAGTCAACTCTTCACATGAGGTGGCCAAGTACTGGAGTTTCAGCTTCAGCATCAGTCCTTCCAATGAACACCCAGGGCTGATCTCCTTTAGGATGGACTGGTTGGATCTCCTTGCAGTGCAGTCCAAGGGACTCTGAAGAGTCTTCTCCAACACCACAATTCAAAAGCATCAATTCTTCCCTGCTCAGCCTTCTTCACAGTCCAACTCTCACATCCTTACATGACCACAGGAAAAACCATAGCTTTGACTGGACAGACTTTTGTTGGCAAAGTAATGTCTCTGCTTTTTACTGTGCTGTCTAGGTTGGTCATAACTTTCCTTCCAAGGAGTAAGCGTGTTTTAATTTCCTGGCTGCAGTCACTATCTGCAGTGATTCTGGAGCCCAAGAAATAAAGTCTGACACTGTTTCCACTGTTTCCCCATCTATTTCCCATGAAGTGATGGGACCGGATGCCATGATCTTCGTTTTCTGAATGTTGAGCTTTAAGCCAACTTCTCTCTCCTCTTTCACTTTCATCAAGAGGCTTTTTAGTTCCTCTTCACTTTCTGCCATAAGGGTGGTGTTATCTGTATATCTGCGGTTATTTATATTTCTCCCAGCAATCTTGATTCCAGCTTGTGCTTCTTCCAGCCCAGCGTTTCTCATGATGTACTCTTGGTTCCTAAACTCGTGGGATCAGCAAGTCTTGGTGTGGAGCCTGGGAGTCAGCACGCCTCACCTGCACCCAGAAGAGATCTGTGGAGCAACGAGGCCCTTAAGTCAGAGCACAGTCTTGTTTGTCTAGTGCTCTTCTGTGGTGGCTGGAAACACAGGTCGGCCTCAGCGCCACTCCATCCACAGACCAGCTCTGAGCTCCTGGAGCTCTGAGCAGCATGGGCTCCGAATGTTTATCCATGTGGGTGCACACATATATCCTCTGTCTCCCTCCTTCCCTCTCTCACATACACACACACACACTCACAGCTGCTAAATACAGCATCCCCACGGTGTCTGGTCTGAACCCAGATCACCAGCCAGCTCGCCTCTTTGGCTCCAAACCTTTCAGAAATGCTGGGAAGGTCACAGGCTTCCTCCTCCACCTCATCCTCCCACAGACAAAAACACAGCTCAGGGGTAGGCAGCAAATTCCTGCCTAAGGATGCAGATCTCTGCGCTGATTAAATAAACACAGCTTAATTAAATTAAAGTAAGATCAGAACCTGCCAGAACTCTGCTGGCAGCCCAGCGGAGTTCCTCATGAATTTTTCATTTTCATAAATGAATGATTGTGTACCTGCTTTGGGGCTTTCCCCAGTGGACGAGGGGCCTCTGGATAGAAGTGGCTCCCTCTGGTCAGAGGAAAGCAGAAATGGAGTGTTTTTATTTAGGGAGCCAAGAGGCTTTGGAACCCCTGTACTTTTTGCTAGGGAGTAAGCATCACGCCTTGTCACTGGGCACAGGATGAGTGTGTCTGAGGCTGCCCTCCTAAAACTGGAGGGTTGTTGAATTTAGGACCAAACGTTTGGTGGGAAAAGAGAGACAGAGAGAAATAGAGAGGGTGAAAGAGTCAGAGGCTGAGCACAGGAAAAGCTGTAAACTTGCCCACAGGCGAGGCTGTTATAAACGTAACAGACTTTGGCTTGGTTGCTGCCAGAAATCAGCAAGAGGAAAGAAAAAGCATTTGTTCCAGAAAATGTCCTCAAAACAGGAGCTAGAAGAGATAAAGAAAAGCAACTGTGTTCTACCGTAAGCTTACACAGTGTGTGTGTGTCGCTCAGTAGTGTATGAGTTTTTACAACCCCCTGGACTGTATACCCTGCCAGGCTCCTCTGTCCGTGGGATTCTCCAGGCGAGAATACTGGAGTGAGTTACCATGCCCTGTTCCAGAGGATCTTTCCAACCCAGAAATTGAACCCAGGTCTCCTGCACTGCAGGCAAATTCTTTACCATCTGAGCCACCCGGGAAGCCCCAAACTTACACAGTGCTATATGTTAACTATGTCTCAATAAAACTGGAAAGAATAATAGAAAGCAACTGTGCAAACCTTATGGAACAGATAGAATTCCTCTGTTCAGAAGGGCAAAACCCACATTTGCCCACAAGGTTTGCCGTGGGGGACTGTGAGGAAGAGTGTCTCCGCACGGCTCTGGGAGAGCAGGTCCAGGGTGGGCCCCAGGAGCCTAGCTGACTGAGACATCTGTATTGGAGAGCAGTGGGGGGATGGCACAGACACCACCGCCCTAGGGAAGTCCAAACAGAGGGTCCAACGCCTGCACCCCTCCTGGATCCCATCTAAAACTTAGAGCAGGAGAGGCAGTGTGCACAACAGGTCTCCAACCAGCCAACTTGGGGGTCCCTGGGGATTTAACTCCTCAGTCCTATGGATCTCCTCCAGCAGGCTGGGAAGGAAAGGACAAAGAGGAGAAATGCACATTTTCCAAGTTCCAGTGGGAAGCCTTTGGGGAAGGAAGTGGAAACTAATGGGCAAGCTGTGGCTTCCATTCATCCACGCGGCTGTCACTTCCATTAGCCCGGAAATGTGAGAGGCGGGCTGTACAATCTATCATTGTCCTTCGTGTGTTAGTGACACTGCTGTGTTATTTTCTGGCTTCAAACTTACCCTCGTTACAGGACTTCAGCTCAAATTTCTCACAGAATTTACAGTTCTTTACAATTTATCAATTCTTACATCACCTTGTAGACGCTTTAAATTCCACAACTGGCTTCCCACTTAGTTCATCTCTCCCTGCTACCAACTCAGACTCATCAACGACTGAGTAGACTCTGCTATTCCTATAACCCTACTTACCTGTCTCCACTTTCAAGCCCTGATCTGAGATTTAACCCAGCCAGGAATATCTCTCCATTAGTTTTCCGACCAGTAGTAGAGGTGTCTTCTTGTCATTTTGATCAAGTACTCCCTACCCAGTGAAGCCTTCCAGACTACTTTTTCAGTTCCATTGACTCTAGCCTCTTCAGTGACCCCAGAGCAACTGAGGAGAGAAAGTGTGCTATATACTATAGGGCCTTTCACTAGACCAGGGTACACTGCCATGGGTCATGGCTGGCTATAAACTTTGAGACATATAAAATCATATGATCTTGGAGGAAAAATAAAGAAGAAAATTAAAGTAGGAAAAACCTCTAATTAATATTTCTAGAGACAGATGAAAAAATGTTGAATCCATAAAATATAAATGTAGAAAAGAGACCATCAGAGAAAAAAAGTCTTCAAAAAGAAAAATATGAGTGCTAAAATTTTGTTAAAGAGCTGCTTAAAAACCAAAGGACCAAGGGCTGCTAGCTCAAAGTGACTGACTATAGGGCCTTTCACTAGACCAGGGTACACTGCCATGGGTCATGGCTGGCTATAAACTTTGAGACATATAAAATCATATGATCTTGGAGGAAAAATAAAGAAGAAAATTAAAGTAGGAAAAACCTCTAATTAATATTTCTAGAGACAGATGAAAAAATGTTGAATCCATAAAATATAAATGTAGAAAAGAGACCATCAGAGAAAAAAAGTCTTCAAAAAGAAAAATATGAGTGCTAAAATTTTGTTAAAGAGCTGCTTAAAAACCAAAGGACCAAGGGCTGCTAGCTCAAAGTGACTGATTTAGTCCTCAGATTTGTTTACCTGCTCTCTCTACAAAGAATACAAGAGACATCTATCAAAGGCACTGAAACATGTATACTATCATATAAGAAATGAAGTGCCAGTCTATGTTCAATACAGGATATGGGATGCTTGGGGCTGGTGTACGGGATGATCCAGGGAGATGGTGTGGGGTGGGAGGTAGGAGGGGGCTTCGGCATTGGGAGATCTGTACACCTGTTGCTGAATCATGTCAATGCATGGCAAAACCAATACAGTATTGTAAAATAGAATAAAGTATTAAATAAAAAAAAGACTTAAGATTTTAAAATCTTTTTGCAAAATGCAAAGCAGATAGAGGAGTGTTAAGTTAGGAGCCAAGGAGAAGAGGTCACAGAGAAGATAAAGACAATGGAAAGCAGAAGGGAGAAACAGGAGTAGAAACAGAGTCATAGTTGAAAGCCTATATAGAGAATAACATCCTTGACATTTCCCACTAACATTCCTGCTTGCAAAACATCTGGCATCCAGGTATGTGCATCTAAGCTTGAGAGGAAAAAAAAAAAAAAAAGAGCCTGAAATTAAAGCTGAAATTGTGTCTCCAAGAAATGTGAATGAACCTTCTGGAAATAAAGTGAACATCCAGTGTGGGGTGTGGTGTGCCACAGTACACCTTCTCATTCTGACATGCAGAAACCCTGCAGGGGAACAGGTGGCTGCCTTCTCACTCACTAAAGCCAAGCCCATCACAGTCAACAAGCTCGCCCAGCAACACAGGGCTCCTGGGCCTCCCTGCTATGGTCTCATTCTTACACAGCCAAGATCACCAGACCGTTAAGAAAAACCTAACATATGAAAGAGAAAGACTATGATTTTTAAAAAATCATATGACCTTGGAGGAAAAATAAAGAAGAAAATTAAAGCAGGAAAAACCTCTAATTAATATTTCTAGAGACAGATGAAAAAATGATGCATCCATAAAATATACATGTAGAAAACAGACCATCAGAGAAAAAAAGTCTTCAGAAAGAAAAATATGAGTGCTAAAATTTTGTTAAAGTTAATGAATTGAAAGATTAAATTCTTGGAAATATCTCAGAATATAGAATATTAAGAGGCAGAAAGGGGGAAGAGAAAAGAGAAGATGTACATAGAAGCAATTCAACTAATAGGCTTCCCAGAAAGAGAAAAAAAGAGGAAATGAAAGGATGGAGATTATCAGTGAGATAAGAGGATTTTCCAAAGCTGAAGGATACAAGTAGTAGGTTGAAAAGTCTCACAAAGTTCAGAACAGTCCATTTTTAAGAGTCCTCTGTTAAATCACATCATTGTGACACTTTGGAATGAAAAGGACAACAGTGAAACTGTAAATGCATCCTGAGAAAAGAAAAGAGGTCCTTGGTTGAACAACAACAACAGCAAAAATGGTAACATGGTAACTTACATGGACTAGAAATGCATTGGAAGAATGTTGAGTTAACCACCTACTAAAGGAATGACTGAAGAAAGAGGCTCAGAAAAGCAGGCAGAAACAAGGGGAGGCCAAAAAACAAAAACAGTCAACGACATGGCACAGAAGCCATCTGATTCCAGGAGAGCTGCCACTATTACTGGGCCGCACACGCCACTTCCAAGGTCATGCCCACTACCATCTACCATTGAGCCCTGAGCACTTCCCCAACCAGCAACATAAACTGCACCATCCACTGCAGACTCAAAGTCCCAGATGGCGGCATCTGATCGGCTAAGTTTAGGCACATGCCAATTTCCAAGTTTTTAGACGTGAGAGTGAAAAACTATGGAAACTGGAACCCTGCCTCCCACCAAAACTCATGCAAAGGCAGATTCCTCAAGCTTCAGAGGATGGTCAGATGCCAAAATTATAAATGTCAGCTACAGTTAGCCCTGACTCTCCACCATTTCTACATACACCTCTTCCCATAGTTACAGTTCTAAAACAAACATTAAAATGTGCATAACTATGCTAAAGCTGAAACTCCAGTACTTTGGCCACCTCATGCAAAGAGTTGACTCATTGGAAAAGACTCTGATGCTGGGAGAGATTGGGGGCAGGAGGAGAAAGGGATGACAGAGGATGAGATGGCTGGATGGCATCACCAACTCGTTTGGCATGAGTCTGAGTGAACTCCGGGAGTTGGTGATGGACAGGGAGGCCTGGCGTGCTGCAATTCATGGGGCCGCAAAGAGTCAGACACGACTGAGTTACTGAACTGAACCATATGCTACTGTCTTCATACTCATCCTCTTAATAAAATGAAAGCCTCATGAGTTGGTACATCCAGTAACAGTGTAAGACTTTCTAGGTGATGCCCATTTTCCTCTAGCTCTAACAAAATCTACTAATTTGTACAACTTTGGGGCTAAATATCCTATGCATAACAGTGAAATAGAAAAGTGAAAAAAATATTTTAGTTCAGTTGGTAAAGAATCCATCTCCAATGCAGGAGACCCAGATTTGATTCCTGGGTTGGGAAGATCCTCTGGAGAAGGAAACGGCAACCCATTCCAGTATTCTTGCCTGGAGAATCTCATGGACCGTAGCCTGCCAAGCTCCTCTGTCCATGGACTCACAAGAGTCGGACACGACTTAGCGACTAAACAACTACCACCAGAATAAAAATGGGGTGAAAATTACACTCTTTATTTCTGCCCAAGGCCATGTGCTTAATTCTTCTCAGCTAGTAATGGTAGTAGACATATTTTAGGTATAAAAATAAATCTAAATTTAAGAATCTATTCCAGTGAGGACAAAGCACCACCCTCCCTCCATATGATAGAAAGAATCTAATGCAATCAACCTCCCCCATGGCACCTGGCTGACCCTCTCTGAGCACCATACTGGAGTCCCATACTGTAAAGCCAGCATACTCACTGAGAAGTGGCCCTCAGCAGCTCAGCCTTTGTCAATGAAAGTGTTCACCTGATTATTAAGATCCCGTATTCCAGCAAGGAGTCTCTAGTGAGCAGCCTCATGGAACACGACTATTCTCCCACATTCTTAATTTGGCAAAGTCAGTGTTCATAACCCTTCTCCAACCGTCCCACTCTCCTGTCCTCTAGTGTTACTCCTTTCAGATCCAAACCACCACATGCAATGCATAAAGCTGTATACACTCTAAGATGCACTGTCCAAACCTCTGCCCATTAGGAGGTGTTCTCTTCCCCAGTGTCCATCACGGTGAGCCCAGGTGAGGCTGCTGCTCCAGCTGTTTCCATCTGATGCCAGGCATTGAGCTCTCTGACTGATGTTCAGTTTTCAGTTCTTGCCTAGCATCTTCCACTCCCTCCCACAGCCACAGTCACCCCCAAGTATGACTTCTACCATTTTCAGTTGCAGGTCCCATTCCTCAGCCTTAGTGGCAAGAGTCCCTTTTGTGGATATAAATATATGTGTAGAGACTCAGGAAAAGACCCTAGAGTTCCTCTGGTCCAGCCCTGCCCTGGCCATCCTTTCCTTCAGATCTACTCAGAGCCATCAGTTAAGGGTCATTCACACAGTGAACACTCACGAGGTTGCTGACTGACTAAACTGAAAAGGGAGAGATTTAAGACCCCAGATGTTTGAGGTCTCAGGGGCCTCAGGTGTTTATTATATTATTTTAAAATAGATTTATCACAGCAGATTGGGTTTCCAGGAAGCACATTCTGAGACTGGTATTGGTAGGCAGAAGATTTCCTTTGGAAAAATCCTTGGAAACAACCCTTTTGGAATGGAAAACAGGATGCAGGATTGGGCCCAAGGAGCCCACAGGCTGTATACCACATCAGAGAAAGTTTCAGCAGCTCCACTGGGCAGCTCAGAAGATAAAATGGCCTTTCAGATGGATTGGGGCAGAGGTTGCCTGGCATTCAAACACTAAATTTTCATTGGAAATACTTTATCTATATTTAGATTTTATAAATTTACACTTTAAAAAGTAGATTCACAAACCCAAGTTGTTCCAAACATACGTTTCGTTTTCCAATAACTAAACAGAATACCAGGTTTTAAATTTACATTGAGTATTCAATAAATTTTTAAAAATAGATGGATAAATAATGAGTATATAAAATTAAAAATGCAGTTCCTCGATTGAACCAGCCCCATTTCAAGTACTCAACAGCCACACGTGGTGAGTGGTTGCCAAAGTGGACAGTGCAGGCCTATACTATAGAAATCACATGTGCGTTCTCCTTGTGCAAAATAGAATATAGCTTTAGTCCCCAAGTGCCTCAATCCCCTCACCTTCACCTTGGGGCCAATAACGTAGAACACAAACATATATGGGTCCTTACCAACTGATTATCAGCCAACTTAACTAAAATAAATGTATACAGGTGACCCCTTCTGCCATGAAGCTTTTAGAGTCTGTGCTTCAGTAATGGGTAAAAGAGAATAACCTGAAGAGCAAGGCCAGCCCACAGGAGCCGCCAAGGAAGGTTCCCAACAGGATACCAGGCAACACTAACTCGTCTATAGGGTTTTGCCCTGACAAAGGCTCTCAACCCCTAATTCCAAAAGGTCAGAATGCCCCACTTTCCCTTGTGGTTGGTGATCACAGTTTTACCAATTAGAGATTCCTCTGCCTCTATTTTAACAATCTACACAACTCTTACAGATACAGGATTATTAGTCATTCTTGTCTTACAAATGGTTTGATCGGATGGCTTTCCCTTAAGACCTAAGTGGGCTCAACAGTGAATTCAAGGATCTTTCAGTAAATTGGTAACTTGAGGGCCTCTGGGTGTGGCTTCTTCGGGACTCTTAGAACAACCTGGAAGCTCTGGGGAGCCTGGGGCAGAACAGGATGGTGTGGAAGGTGTGCAGGCATAGGGGAAAGGGTGCCAGGGAAGGGCCAGGGAACGCAGTCCTGGGGTAGAAAAGAGCGATGAACACTCTACCCTTCTCCACCTCCTCGCTAGTTCCCTTGTCCTTCATTCTTTCCTCTTCTACCTCCTCTTCTTTCCCTGTCCTCCTCCTCCTCCATCTCCTTCATCCTTCCTCCCTTTCTCAGTTCCTCTTATTGTCTTCCCTGTCTCTACTCTCCTTGCTCAGCTTCACTGAGAGTCTCTGCTCCCAGAAACCAGGTTCAGGCTTGTATTTGCAACAATACAGGTCTCAGCTGATACCTAGTTAAATTTCCTTTTCTGGACAATCTTGGGAACTGATCACTGCATATAATATTATTTTTTTAAGAAAATGAGTTCCTAATTCCAAGCAACTCTTTGCTTGCCGGTTAATCCCTGAATATAGACTCTAATATACAGTGCCTTGCCCATGGTAAAGCTCAATAAACATTGGTTTATTAGAAATAAACAAAGATGTTGATGTTCTTGGGTGTAAATATATTCTTTCACAAAGAAACAAACCAAACACATTCTGGTATGTTAGTGGCCAGGTTTAGACCAGATTGGGATTCAAACACTCATCCATCAACTCAGAAGCCACCTTTTGTTATAACAACAAAATAGTGCAGTAGCTGGAGGCCATATGTTAAATAGATGCGAGGAAATATTTTCATCAGTAAATGTCAGCTTCTTACATATACTTGTCAAAATGATGAGTTCTAAAACTTAATCTAAATTCAGTTTCATATTTATAAATGAAAGATTATTTTTCCAACACATGAAAATAAGCAAATGTCACCTTCAAATATGACTGAATTCCCTGATTAAATTTTCAAATTAGTTAAGTAATGTCTTCACATCGTTTGCATTAAATGCCAGTTTAGTGTTTTTTTCTTTTGTCTGAATATACATAAAATGAAGACTATTCTCTTTGGCGGGGAAAGTGTTTTGGTTTGTTTTTACTGTTGTCGTTGATTACATAAACAAAAACATTATAATGATGTTATAAAAAAGGAAAAATTTGCTCATAATTTCACCACCTCTGAAAATCAAAATGTTTTTACTTCTTTAACTTTATTACTGGGACTTCCATCTGGATATAGGCAAGACTGTCACACATATTGATGTCATTAACAAATTAATTATGCAAACAAGTGCTCCTCAAATACTAACATGTGTATTGCCATCCTTACAGCTTTATAGCTGAGAAAATAAGTACTACAGTTAGTGTGAAGCCAGCATACAATTCTCCACGAGCTCAGACTTGACCCTGCCTCCATGCACTCAAGCCCACTGGAGTCAAAAAGCAAGCTCTTCTTCTAGCTGCTCACAAACTGCCACTTCTGTGTGGCATCAGATGCCTGAACCAAGGAGAGTCCACTCTAGCATTGGAGCAGGGGCCTTCTCCATCAGCTGTGCAATTACCTTTGGAAATTTAAGTATGGCTCAGAAAGCTGTCATGCACTGAGAACTACCAGAGTCTGCCAATCAGAGTGAGTGAACCTCGGCATCAACCTGACTGGCCTCACTTCCCCCGCTCAGGGTGGACTCCAGAGCCTGGCTACCCTCATGCACTGTGCTGTCTCTTGCGCCAGTTAGCAAAAACAGGTTCTCTATCTCCACAGGAGTGATGCTAACAAAGGGTGAAAGAAAGAGAGAGCACAGTGCCCAACACAAGCCTACAAATAGACATTAGGAGCTCAACAAATATTCCACTTACTGGTTTATATATCTGTAAGTACATGATTGATAAGCTCAATGAAAGGTGAAAAGGTTAGTCACTCAGTTATGTCCGACTCTTTGCAACCCCATGGACTGTAGCCCACCAGGCTCCTCTGTCCATGGAGCTCCCAGTTAAGAATAGTGAAGTAGGTTGCCATTCTCTTCTCCAGGGCATCTTCCTGACCCAGAGATTGAACGTGGTCTCCTATATTGCAGGCAGATTCTTTACTGTTTGAGACACCGAGAAAGTCCCCCATAAGCTAAATAAATTGTTCCAAGGTAAAGCCATCCTAGTAGCCACAATTCAGATCAAGAAATGGAACTTTATCAGCAGCTCAGATGCCTCCCCAGAGCTCCTGTAGTCACCCACTTTCTTCCACAAAGGTAAATACTATCCTAATTTGTAACACTACAGTTTATTCAGTTTTATAGCCGTGGTATCTCACACAAGAAAGACAATAAATTTTCATTCTAACACCATAATTTAGATGTCTGTTTTGAACTTCATATAAGTGTAACTGTACAGTATATATGTTCATGAAATTCATCCATGTTGAGGCATATCATTGTAACTGAATTCTTCATTTACCCCTGCACTCAATTACATGCATGTATCGTGATTATGTACCTTTACTACTGTTGAAAGATATCTGAGTTGTTCCAGCTTTGGATTATTACAATAGTGCAGCAGTGAACACTGTCATCCATCTTTCACTGTTCATATGTATGCGTTTCTGTTGGGTGTAAATCTAGGAGTGAATTGCTAGGTCCTCACATGCTACTGAAGTAATGCTCAAAATTCTCCAAGCCAAACTTCAGCAATATGTAACCATGAACTTCCTGATGTTCAAGCTCGTTTTAGAAAAGGCAGAGGAACCAGAGATCAAATTGCCAGCATCTGCTGGATCATGGAAAAAGCAAGAGAGTTCCAGAAAAACATCTATTTCTGCTTATTTACTATGCCAAAGCCTTTGACTGTGTGGATCACAAGAAACTGTGGAAATTTCTTCAAGAGATGAGAATACCAGACCACCTGACCTGCCTCTTGAGAAACCTGTATGCAGGTCAGGAAGCAACAGTTAGAACTGGAATTGGAACCACAGACTGGTTCCAAACAGGAAAAGGAGTATGTCAAGGCTGTACATTGTCACCCTGCTTATTTAACTTATATGCAGAGTACATCATGAGAAACGCTAGGCAGGAAGAAGCACAGCTGGAATCAAGATTGCCGGGAGAAATATCAATAACCTCAGATATGCAGATGACACCACCCTTATGGCAGAAAGTGAAGAGGAGCTAAAAAGCCTCTTGATGAAAGTAAAAGAGGAGAGTGAAAAAGTTGGCTTAAAGCTCAACATTCAGAAAACGAAGATCATGGCATCCAGTCCCATCACTTCATGGGAAATAGATGGGGAAACAGTGGAAACAGTGTCAGACTTTATTTTTTGGGCTCCCAAATCACTGCAGATGGTGACTGCAGCCGTGAAATTAAAAGATGCTTACTCCTTAGAAGGAAAGTTATGACCAACCTAGATAGCATATTCAAAAGCAGAGACATTACTTTGCCAACAAAGGTCAATCTAGTCAAGGCTATGGTTTTTCCAGTGGTCATGTACGGATGTGAGAAACAGACTGTGAGGAAAGCTGAGCACCGAAGAATTGATGCTTTTGAACTGTGGTGTTGAAGAAGACTCTTGAGAGTCCCCTGGACTGCAAGGGGATCCAACCAGTCCATTCTGAAGGAGATCAGTCCTGGGATTTCTTTGGAAGGAATGATGCTAAAGCTGAAACTCCTGTACTTGGGCCACCTCATGGGAAGAGTTGACTCATTGGAAAAGACTCTGATGCTAGGAGGGGTTGGAGGCAGGAGGAGAAGGGGACAACAGAGGATGAGATGGCTGGATGGCATTACTGACTCAATGGATGTGAGTCTGAGTGAACTCCAGGAGTTGGTGATGGACAGGGAGGCCTGGCGTGCTGCAATTCATGGGGTCACAAAGAGTCAGACACGACTGAGCGGCTGAACTGAACTGAACTGAAATGTGAAAAACTGCTCATTTTACTGGTCAGGGATATTTAAATGGAAAACCATGAAATACCCCTTTGCACTTTCCAGAATGACTTATGCTAAAAAAAAAAACTCAAAATATGTGTTGTCAAAGATGTGGAAATAGTGGGACTCTCAGAACCTCCTGGTGGATATGTAAACTGATGCAACCACTCAGGAAAAGTTTGACACCTTCTTAAAAAGTTAAATTTACACATACTCTGCATGTGTCTGTGCATGTGTGCTAAGTCACTTTAGTTGTGTCCGACTCTTTGTGACCCTATGAACTGTAGTCCACCAAGCTCTTCTGTCCATGGGATTCTCCAGGCAAGAATACTGGAGTGGGTTACCATGCCCTCCTCCAGAGGATATTCCTGACCCAGGGATTGAACCCACATCTTCTTCATTGGCAGGTGGGATCTTTACCAGCAACACCACCTGGGAAGCCCACATATACGCTCAGTTCAGTTCAGTTCAGTAGCTCAGTTGTGTCCGATTCTTTGTGTAACATGAGTTACACTGATTGACTTTTGAATGCAAAAATCAGTTTCACATTAATAGAATAAAGCACAGTCATGATATATTATCCTTTTTATATATCAGTGAATTTAATTTGCTAATAAATTGTTTAGGGATTTTGCATTTCTGTTCATGAAAGAGATTGCTTTGTAATTTTTATCTTTTGTAAAGAACTGTCAGGTTTTGGTGTCCTAAAATGAGTTGGAAATCTTTTCTTCTTATTATTCTCTATAAGAGTTTATCTAAGAGCAGTATTAATTTTATTCTTTTATAGTAATTTTGAACTCTGATGAAGCTATATTGACCTGAAGTTTATCAGTGGGAATATCTAAACCTATAGGACTATTCAGACAATTTGTTTATTCTCTGTCATTTTTGCTAAGTTATTTCTAAAAATGTATCAGTTTCAACTAAGTTGCCTAACTTATTGGAACACAGTAGTTCATCATATCATTTTATTATCATTTGAATGTCTGTAATATTTATAGTTTTGTCCTCTTTTTCATTCCTGAAATTATTACATTTTGTCTTCTCTCTTTGTGATTGCTCTTGCCAAAAGTTTAGCAATTTTATCAATCTTTCTACAGAACTAACTTTTCACTTTTCTTTTTGTATGGAAACACAAAAGACCCCAAACACCTAAGACAATCTTGAGAAAGAAAAACAAAACTGGAGTATTCATATGCCCTGATTTAAAACTATACTACAAAGCTACATTAATTAAAGCACTATGGTACTGGCACAAAAATATTACATAGATAAATGAAACTGAATTGAGAGCCCAGAAAAAAAAACATGCTTATATGGTCAGTTAATATATTTTTTAAAAGAGGCAATAATATACAATGGTGAAAAGACAGCCTCTTCTATTAACAGTATTGGGAAAACTCAACAGCTACTTGCAAAAGGAGAAGCAAAGAACTCACTCATTGAAAGGCCGGTATACGGGATGAACCGGGGGGATGGGCAGGGAAGGGAGGTGGGAGGGGGCTTTAGCATGGGGAGATCGTCTACACCTGTGGCTGATTCATGTCAATGTATGGCAGACCCAATACAGTACTGTGAAATGGAATAAAGCATTAAACAAACAACCAAAAAAAAAGACACTTATGCTGGGAAAGACTGAAGGCAGGAGAAGGGGACGACAGAGAATGAGATGGTTGGATGGCATCACTGATTCGATGGACTTGAGTTTGAGCAAGCTCCGGGAGTTGGTGATGGGACAGGGAAGCCTGGTGTGATACAGTCCAGGGAGTCACAAAGAGTCAGGCACGACTGAGCAACAGAACTGAACTGACATGCAAAAGAATCAAAACTGGACTATTTTGTCACCATATACCAAAAAAAAAAAAAGATCAAATG
>SJYC01046298.1:0-12227 GCA_006408675.1 Madoqua kirkii
CATTGTAAAGTAAAATAAAGTATTAAAAAAACTTTTAACATAATCCCAGTAAAGATTCTGAAGGATATATTTGGAACCAGCTAAACTGATTCTCAGCATCAAACAAAAAATAAGCACATAAATATATCCAGGAGAATATCCAAGCTGATACCCACAAGGGTGATGGCTAGCCTTACTGGATACTTTCAAAAGTATTATAAAGTTCAAGCAGTTAAAATGTTTTTACACCATGAATGAAGATACAGATATAGTAATGAAACCCAAAAGAGAGTTCAAAAATAAATGCTAATGACTTGAGAATTTAGCATAGGATATGATATTTAAAATCAATGGGTAAATGGTGGAATGTAAAATTATTTTGGAAAAACTGACTAGTGCTTTGGGGGAAAATACAGCTCTATTTTAAACAAAAGAACCTGATCCTTTTTGTCTGCTAGTCTCCAGCACCACAGCTGGTGTCTATGAATTCTTCCACTCCGTAGCAATGGGCTATCATAAGCTACCAAAAATGCACTGTAAATTATAAATTTTGTGGCATGGTCAAAGAAGGGCCATAAAGAATCATGCCGAAGGAGCTACCCTGATTTAACTTGGGTAGTAGGGGTTGTGACTAACTGGTTATATCAGCAAGGATTCTTCTGAGAGAACCTACATATATATCTGCCCTCTGCAAGCTGAAGACCCAGGAAAGCCAGAAGTATAGTTCAACTGGAGTCCAAAGGCCAGAGAACTGGATCTCTAATGTCACAGGGCAAGATTATAGATGAATGCAGCAGCAGCAGCAGCAGCAGCTCAAGCAAAGAGCAAATTCCCTCTTCCTCCATAACTATTCTGGCCCTCAACTGATTGAAATGATGCCTACCTGCTTTGGAGAGGGCAATCTTCTTTACTTCAGTCTAAGAATCCAAATACTAATTTTTCTGGAAACACCCTCAGAGACACACCCAGAAATAATGATTTTCCAGCTATCTGGGCATCCGTTAGCCTAGTCAAGTTGACATATAAAATTAACCATCTCAATTATATAATCCGTTTAGGTCCCTTGTAGCACTTAAGCCAGTACTGGGTATATAATAGAACATTCATAGTTGAATTTCATCTAATTTGAAGTTTACGTTCATCATTCGACTGAATGTGAAAATGAAGAAAATTTCATTTATACCCAAAACTAGTTAGGAAAACTTGATAGAAACAGCAACTGGCTATTTGAATTCTCTGTTTGTTGAATCACACACACACACACACACACACACACACACACACAAACATATTTATAAGGACAAACTTTTCAGGAGAGAAACTTGGAAATAGAGTTTACATATTTAAGTGGTATCAGAAAGAATTGGATTAGAGAATCATTTAGCTTCCTTCAAACTTTGTTTCTATTTCATTTTCACTAAACAGCTTTGGACTACATATAAGCACTCATATGGAGAAAATATGCTGGAGAAAAATGCTGGCTTCCAGCATTTCAGGAACTGTGATAGTTATTTATCACTGTGAATTAATAATACTACAAATGATTATTAATTTAGTCAGCCAGATGACAGATGCTTACTTAACTCACAATATAGTTAATCATGTTTCAGGTTGTAGGAAGTAGTGAATCATGTGACATTTGTAAACAGCTTTGGACTACATATAAGCACTCATATGGAGAAAATATGCTGGAGAAAAATGCTGGCTTCCAGCATTTCAGGAACTGTGATAGTTATTTATCACTGTGAATTAATAATACTACAAATGATTATTAATTTAGTCAGCCAGATGACAGATGCTTACTTAACTCACAATATAGTTAATCATGTTTCAGGTTGTAGGAAGTAGTGAATCATGTGACATTTGATAGGAAAATGGTGATAAGCTGAAAGAACAAATGATCTCTTCCAATCCTCTTAAAGCATTTCCTAATGTTTCTCCTTTTAGATGCCCTACCTTATTGTGTCACCCTCATGTTCTCTCTCCAGCACCGAACCAAAACCAGCCACTTCCCTTTACCCTGATAGAACAGAGCAGCTAGTCTTAAACAGTTAATCAGGAACACTGTATATTATTGAACAGATTCACATGAAGTATGAATCATTCTCCCAGAAGTATCTTCCTTTTCAAAATATATGTCCTACATCCCTAATTTAGACAATATGACAAATTAAAGTGAAAGTTGTAATGCACTAAGAAGAAACACACAGAATCTAGGGTAGACCAACCACAGGTAGCCTGGGCTTTCTTGACAATTAGCCCTTGTGCCTGTTCTCCTAAACTGTCTTGCTTTCCACAGCTCAACCTGAACAGCTCCTAAAAGTTCTAAGATTCTTTGCAATGTATCTTGATGAATAAATGACATCAGGACTCCATCTTTGGAGTAGAAAGCCAAGACACAAAATCCTGTTCTTTACATGTGTGTTTTGTAAGCTGGTTATTTCAAAGTCTGGGTTCACATGCATTTGTGCTAAGAGCTGCTGCCCTAGTGTTAGGAATGGTCCTGCTTACTTACAAATTTTGTGAGCATCTTCTTTGGCCCAATGAGTATTTTGATTTCCTACTGATGAGGTTTCATTTATACACTGTATAAAAGGAATATGCTACTAAAACTAAAGCAAACAAATAATCAGTAAGAATAGTATATCTGTATTGAAAACAAACTTATGGTTACCAAAGGGGAAACAAAGTGCGGGGGAAGGGGGGATAAATCAGGAGCTTGGAATAAACATATACATACTACCATATATAAGATAGACAACTAACAAGGAAGTCTATTCAATATTCTGTGATAACTCATATGAGAAAAGAATCTAGAAAAGAATGAATATATGCATATGTTAATATATAATTGAATCACTACGTTGTACACCTGAAACTAATACAACAGTATAAATCAACTACACTCCAATAAAAAAAAAATTTTAACTGAAGAAAAGAAAAAAACAGTACATCTGCAATGCAGGAAAGCTAGCTGAACCAATTCCTTTCTTATGGCCTGCATGAAAATGGAGGGGAGAAATCAGAGAGCTATGATATTTTGGTATCAATAGCAGTTTATTTCTTTGGAAACTGGGAAGCAGGGGTCAAGGAAGGATAAAGCCACACTTCGGTTCTCTCTGGTAACGTGTGTTTTATTGATGCCACTGTCCCCAGATTTCTGATATCCTAGCCTCTTCACTGTTGCTATTTCTCACAACACACTTCCAATCCTCAGTGACTGCTAAGCAAAAGAGGGGGTGACCTGGACCATACAGACAGCACAACATCAATTAAAAGTCATCTGGAACTGGAAAAGAGTTGGTTGCCAAATCTCTGAGAAGCACATCCTATTAGGACTTTAATAATTCATTTATTGAATAAATCTTATTTGAACTTCCCTAAAAGGTAGTTTTATCTTGTCTTCCAAAGCCAGTATACTTCTGGACATGTAACTTCATTTGTATTTCTATTTAACTGAGTCCAATTAAGCTTTTTTTCCCTACAGTCAATTCCTACAACAATCAAACATAGCTTGAAAAAATCCACTTTGAATAACTACTTTTTAAATAAAAACTTGGTCAGGCAGAGGCACTTATACTATATTGATTTAAAAAAATGACAAAATAAAATTTTACCACCAAAGATTAACAAGCTCAGTTTAACAGAAATGTGCAAATAACCCCTGAAATCAGCATATCAGGACTGTAAAGCATGGCAATTAATTTTTAAATATAACAAAATGTTTCTTCCAGCCAAAACTTATCCCATTGATAAATTCCAATAGTATAATCTAGATTACCACTAAGCAAGTTTCTCTTTCTCTATCCCTCTACACACAGACACACACACACACACAGACACACAGACACACACACACACACACTCTTCAGTATGCAAGAGGCAGTTTCAGTCCTTGGGTTGGGAAGATCCCTTGGAGAAGGGAATGCCTATCCACTCCAGTATTCTTTCCTGAAGCATGCCATGGACAGAAAAGCCCAGCGGGCTACAGTCCATGGGGTCGCAAAGACACGACTGAGCAACTAACACACACACACACACACGCACACACACACACACACACACACAATGCATGCACAACTGTGTGATACTGAAAATTCAAGTTCAAAGTCATAAGTAATTTCCTGCTGAGTTTGAGAGAATTTAATGTCATGTTGCTTATAACAAAAGTAGTTTCAGACCACAGTGGGCATTCAGGGCCTTCTTTGCCATTTCTGAAGGTGAATATTTCTTTCTAACTTTTCAAAGTGGATTTTTAAAGTATTATGTCTTCCTATCCATCAGTTTTTTTTAAAAGTATAGCTAGCACAATTCAATGAAGAGTTACTTTTTCATTCCTGAAACTGCCTTTTGTCTGATTCTAATTTAATCTGAATTGATTTATATGAAAGTTAGGCAAGCAGACATTGTGTGATGAGAACTATTTCAAAAAGAGGGTAGTGAGGAAATAGATTTAACAAGTTAATAATCACAGATATGTAAAAGTTGACATGGAATCGGGCTGAGAAAACTTCTAGTTGACTTTGAAGTATTTTCAAGGTCTCCTTGTATCAAACAACAATACTATCACATGACAGGATTTCCTTGAAAGCAACATTGCATTTATTGCAACCAGTGTCACTTTCCAAAAACAAAACACATTAACTGCATAAGCCCATCAGAATGAGAGGAAATATGGTCAATCATATAGCAAACATCCCAAAGAAAATTCCAAAGAAAGGTCATGCCAAAGAATGTTCAAATCACCTCACAGCTGCACTCATCTCATATGCTAGCAAAGCAATGCTCAAAATTCTCCAAGCCAGGCTTCAACAGTACATGAACCGTGAAGTTTCAGATGTTCAAGCTGGATTTAGAAAAGTCAGAGGAACCAGAGATCAAGTTGCCAACATCCATTAGATTATCAAAAAAGCAAGAGAATTCCAGAAAAACATCTACTTCTGCTTTATTTATTTATTTGACTGCGCCAAAGCCTTTGACTTTGTGGATCACAACGAACTATGGAAATTTCTTCTCGAGATGGGAATAACAGACCATCTGACTTGCCTTCTGAGAAATCTGTATGCAGGTCAGGAAGTAACAGTTAGAACTGGGCATGGAAAAACAGAATGGTTCCAAATTGGGAAAGGCTATATATTGTCACCCTGCTTATTTAACTTATCTGCATTGTACATCCTGTGAGATAACACACTGGATGAAGCACAAGCTGGAATCAAGACTGCGGGGAGAAATATCAATAACCTCAGACACACAGATGATGACACTCTTACAGCAGAAAGTGAAGAAGAGCTAAAGAGCCTCTTGATGAAAGTGAAAGAAGAGAGTGAAATAAGATCATGGCATCCAATCCCATTACTTCATGGCAAATAGATGGGCAAACAATGGAAACAGTGACAGACTTTGTTTTGGGGGGTTCCAAACTCACTGCAGATGTTGACTGTAGCCATGAAATTAAAAGATGTTTACTCCTTGAAAGAAAAGCTCTGACCAACCTAGACAGCATATTAAAAAGCTGAGACATTACTTTGCCAACAAAGGCCCACCCAGTCAAACCTGTGGTTTTTCTAGTAGTCATGTATGGATGTGAGAGTCACACTTATAAAGAAAGCTGAGCACCAAAGAATTGATGCTTTGAACTGTGTTGTTGGAGAGGACTCTTGAGAGTCCCTTGGACTGCAAGGAGATCAAACCAGTCAATCCTAAAGAAAATCAGTCCTGAATACTCACTGGAAGGACTGATGCTGAAGCTGAAACTCCAATACTTTGGCCACCTGATGTGAAGAACTGACTCATTAGAAAAGACAATGATGCTGGGAAAGATTGAAGGCAGGAGGAGAAGGGGACAACGGAGAATGAGATGGTTGGATGGCATCACCAACTTGATGGACATGAGTTTGAGCAAGCTCTGGAAGTTGCTGATGGACAGGGAAGCCTGGTGTGCTGCAGTCCATGGGGTCACAGAGTCGGACATGACTGAGTGACTGAACTGAGCTGATAGCATACATTTTCTCTTCAGACTAAGCTAGACTTTCATTAAGAAATAAGTCCTGTTTAGTTTATTTGCAGATCAAAATTAATATCCTGTAGCAATCTAAAGAAGGGCAATAGATCTAGCTAATAGTTAAAGAAAGATGGGTTATTTGTTATGCTGGACCCTTAAGACAAAATCTGAGATAACAGAGCTCCATGTTCACATGATCATCACATTTATTCTGTCTTTGCCTCTGGAGCAGAATTTCTCAAACTGATATTTAGTGGCACTATGCTTAAAAGTGTAAGTCATTCAGTGGTGTCCAGCTATTTGTGACCCCATGGATTATAGTCTGCCAAGCTCCTCTGTTCATGGGACTCTCCAACAAGAATACTAGTGAGTTGCGCTCCTCCAGGGGATCTTCCCAAGGATTGAACCCATGTCTCCTGCATTGGCAGGTAGATTTTTTACTGTGTGAACCACCAGAGAAGCCCTTAAAATATATGTTCTCTGGTCACCTATGTTTGCTGTCTTTTACACATTCTATTCCCCATTGGAGATACACCATGAATACAAGCATATTTAAATTTCTAAGAATTCTTCTAGTAAAGAAATGTGCTTAGCCTAGTATTTGCCAAGCTTATTTGACAACAGAAGTAATTTTTGTTTTCTTGGAACACCAATTAACATCTCATAGAATTATTATTTCAAGAAAGACCTTCATAGAGGATGTTGTGATGCCTTCAAGTCATCCACTCAAGGACTTCTTAATGACTGAAGGATTCTGGCTGACTGCCCTCAGCTGCCAGTCCTCTCCAGAAATTACCTTTAGCTGAAGAGACTACCTCTTCTAAGTTCATAATCCCTTCCCAGGGATCAAATGGAGTAAAAAATGGGGCAAGAGAGAAGCACAAATCTCATCATGCATGCCAAGTCTCTTCACTTGGGTCTGACTTTTTGTGACCTTATGGATCATAGCCTTCCAGACTCCTCTGTCCATGGCATTTTCCAGGCAAGAATACTGGAGTGGGTTTCCATGCCCTCCTCCAGGGGATCTTCCCGACCCAGGGATCGAACTCACATCTATTATTCCTCCTGCATTGGCAGATGAATTCTTTACCACAAGTGCCACCTGGGAAGCTCAAAAGCTCCCCATAATTTAGGACAACTCCAAAAGACTGTCCCAGTTTCAGAGCCCATCTTGGGGTTGACTGAGGCCTTTGCTGCACCTGTTTCACAGCCTAAGTTTTCTCTATCTGCCTACTCTGGTTTTTTTCCCTTCTCCTCCCCTCCCTTGCACAGTTGTTGGTCTTGATAACATGGCTTAATAAGCTTCCTGAAACTCTGAGCTTGCTTGTGGAAGAACCCAACCTACAAAAAATCTTAGTTCATTTAGTCTAATGAAGACTGCAAGGAAAGAAGAAATATATGCCAAGCCATTTGTGGAAAAGAACATTCCAGGCTTGGAAAGATTTATAGAAAACCTAAAGTGAACAATGAACCTCCAATTATTTTAAGAAGCACAGGCTTGGAGTGCCAGCTGAAGAAAGATAGGCTATATGAGAAATCTATGATGACTGGTTTTGAGGAAACAAAGATTCTAGCCACCTCAAAAGAGATAAAAGCTTGAAATGCTAATGAAAAGTCATAAGTCTTCATTATTATCATCTGAATTACTGGTTTCTTAAGTTTTCCTCCCTCTAATCCTGCCCTCTTTCTACCCATTCACTCCTAGGAGCCAGAGTGATGCTTTTAAAATGTAAATATGATCATGTCACATCCCTAATTAAAACCCTTCAGTTGTGTGCATTGCTCTCAAAGTTCTTAGGCTGACACAGAAGGCCCTTTGTGATTGAACTTCTTGAGTCACCCTGACTCAGTAATCCATATACCTGTTCTATTGAACTTTGGTTCCTTGAAATGGAATGCTCTAGATGATTCTGTGTCTCTGCCTATGCTATTACCTTTGCTCAGACCCCTTCCGGCCACTCCCATTTATTCATCATTTAGATCCCAGCTTAAGAGTCATCTTTTTTAGGAAGTTTTCCATGACCACCCTAATCAAGCCAGAGTTTAGTACCCATCATGCTTCTATACCACTCTGTACTTCCCCTAGTTTAGCACGCAGCATAATGTAATTGTTTAATAATATGCTTCTCCTTCCAGTAGATCGTAAGGTCATCAGTGATAGGGGCTATATCTTACTCATGGAACCTGCTCAATGGTGATTAGCACATAGTAGCTATTCAATAATTATGGGGAAAAATACTAATAAATATCTAGCTGCCTAGCATTTCTTGACTCTAAAATAGTAATGCAAAACCTACCTAATGGCTCAGTGGGTAAAGAATCTGCCTGCAATGCAGGAGATGCAAGAGACACAGGTTTAATTCTTGAGTGGGGAAAATCCCAACCACTTCAGCATTCTTGCCTTGAAATCCTATGGACAGAGGAGCCCTGTGGGCTACAGTCCAAAGGGTTGCAAAGAGATGGACATGATTGATGACTAAGAACAGACATTGTGACAAAGGCCAAATGAATGTCAAAGATGAATGTCATCTTTCCTTAATAAAAGTAATGTTTAGAGACTATAAAAAAACTAATGCCTTTCTCTGTAATCACTCTTGGCTTAACAATCTATGTTCCAGCTCAACTAAATTATTGAGTATATATACTTGGGAATACTATCTATTTATGTAGCTAGCTAGCTAGCTAGCTACCTAAAATACAGTGTATTAAGCATTAGGTATATATTAGACACCATTCCTACCTCTAGGAGACCTGCAATTTTGTTGAGAAAAAAACTAGAGAATATATCACTAAGCTTTTTGGTTTAAGTGAGCAGTTTCTGAATTGGGTGTCATGATCAGTAGTAAAATGTATCACATATAATTTATTATTACTAAAAACTATCAAAATACAAAAATAGTTTTAATAAATAAGAGCAATTTCAAGATATTGCTTTAATATCTCTCATGCTTTGCAATCCAATAGGCTTTCTTGAGCAGAAGAGGAGGAAGTTAATGCTAGTCCATTAAAAACTATTCCCAGTAGCAGCAGCAGCAGCAGTCCTAACTGAATCCATAGAATTTTGTCTTACAAGTGAATCCATCCATGTGTGATACATGGTGAGAACCTCTGGCTTAGACTGTGATACATGGTGAGAACCTCTGGTTTAGACTGCAATACAATTTCAAAGACTGCAGAAATCAGTTTGGACTAGAGGCATGCAGGAAGGCTACAGGTAAGACGTCTGCTCTACTGAGAATCTAGCCAGTCCAAAGGTTGGCCACAGCAGTAAGTTGATATGTATAACTTGTGTAAGTCTGTATCTGTATGTTTGAAATAGGGAATGGTTTGGTTTAATCTCACTAAATTTTAACATAGATTTCTTTTATATATAATGAAATATCTAGTGGGACTTTTCATATCACCCTGGCATAGGCAATGAAGCTTCAAAGATGGAAAACAGACTCTAAACACTTGCACTTTTTTAGGAGACCCAACAACAGCTGGGGCCAAAAATTCTCATAAAGACTTAGAAAAAGTGGAAAAGCTGACTATAAAACCATTAACCACTGTCCCAAGCCTCTACTCCTTGGTCAGTCCATAAAAGATGAGGAGAGTGGGAGACAAGAGTGAATTAGAGTTGTCAAGACTGCCAGTTTACCATGAAAAGTCTTTTCCCTTTCTTCACTTTGTGGGAAAAAGTAAGAGTTACTCCCTCCCAAAGTCAAGTGGAGAGAAGAGCCAAGAAAATAACGGCTCCCTGCAAGAAAGTGAAGCTGTTATCTCATTTCCTAGCTGGATACTTGCTAAGCTATACACTACAGGCCCATCTCTGTGCTTCTATAAGAATAGAGTAGACCTTGGTGAAGGAATTCTTGGTAGAGCTTGATGTATTTCCCTGTTAATTGAAGTATATATAAACATACACGGGTTGGTTGTTATCTGAAGGTGACAGAGTTTCATAAGTAGCTGTGCAGAGGGATAAGAAAACACCATGATACAGTCTTCCAAGGAAGAGATTAGACCTTAATGCTGAGGGCACGGAAGAAGACATTAAAGATGTGGATCATAACCAAGACATTTTTAAGAGGCCGCTCCTCAGTAAAGGAAGCTAAAGCAAAGCTGAACACTGCCCCTTCCCAAGAAAACAATACCAACTATTTATGTAGATCAATGGCCACCAGTAGGAGATGGAACCAGATAAAACCAGAGTGAAAGCAGAGAAGTCTCATTGTTAACAACAGATGACTATTTGTATAAGGAGAAACCAGCCATCTCTCCTATTTCTCTTCTCAAATCCAATGCTACAAGAGTTTAGACCTTAGAAAGGAAAGGGATACCAAGTCATCTCTAGCCCTGCCCTCCCCGCCAACCACATCAAGCCTCTTTCCACCCCTTAAGTCTTCCAAACACAAGGCTAGCCACAATTCAGTTCAGTTCAGTTCAGTCACTCAGTTGTGTCCAACTCTTTGTGACCCCATGAACTGCAGCATGTCAGACCTCCCTGTCCATCACCAATACCTGGAGTCCACACAAATCTATGTCCATCAAGTCAGTGATGCCATCCAGCCATCTCATCCTCTGTCATCACCTTCTCCTCCTGCCCTCAATCTTTCTCAGCATCAGGGTCTTTTCCAATAAGTCAGCTTTCTGCATCAGTTGGCCAAAGTATTGGACTTTCAGCTTCAACATCAGTCCTCAAAAGAACACCCAGGACTGATTTCCTTCAGGATGGACTGGTTGGATCTCCTTGCAATCCAAGGGACTCTCAAGAGTCTTCTCCAACACCACAGTTCAAAAGCATCAATTCTTTGGCATTCAGCTTTCTTTATAGTCCAACACTCACATCCATACATGACCACTTGGAAAGCCATAGCCTTGACTAGACAGACATTTGTTGGCCAAGTAATTTCTCTGCTTTTTAATAGGCTGTCTAGGTTGGTCATAACTTTCCTTCCAAGGAGCAAGCATCTTTTAATTTCATGGCTCCAGTCACCATGCACAGTGATTTTGGAGCCCAGAAAAATAAAGTCAGCTACTGTTTCCCCATTTATTTCCATGAAGTGATGGGACCAGATGCCATGATCTTCGTTTTCTGAATGTGAGCTTTAAGCCAACTTTTCACTCTCCTCTTTCACTTTCATCAAGAGGCCCTTTAGTTCCTCTTCACTTTCTGCCATAAGGGTGGTATCATCTGCATATGTGAGGTTATTGATATTTCTCCCGGCAATCTTGATTCCAGCTTGTGCTTCATCCAGCCCAGCATTTCTCATGATATACTCTGCATACAAGTTAAATAAACAGGGTGACAATATACAACCTTGACATACTCCTTTTCCTATTTGGAACCAGTCTGTTGTTCCATGTCTAGTTGTAACCATTGCTTCCTGACCTTAATACAGGTTTCTTGAGAGGCAGGTCAGGTGGTCTAGTATTCCCATCTCTTTCAGAATTTTCCACAGTTTACTGTGAGCCACACAGTCAAAGGCATTGGCATAGTCAATAAAGCAGAAATAGATAATTTGGGGGAATTTTCTTGCCTTTTTGGTGATCCAGAAGACATTCGCAATTTGATCTCTGGTTCTTCTTCCTTTTCTAAAACCAGCTTGAACATCTGCATTTTCATGGCTCATGTATTGCTGAAGCTTGGCTTGGAGAATTTTGAACATTACTTTACTAGCATGTGAGATGAGTGCAATTGTGTGGTAGTTTGAGCATTCTTTGGCATTGCCTTTCTTTGGGATTGGAATGAAAATTGACCTTTTCCAGTTCTGTGGCCACTGCTGAGTTTTCCAAATTTGCTGGCATATTGAATGCAGCACTTTCACAGCATCATATTTTAGGATTTGAAGTAGATCAACTGGAATTCCATCACCTCCACTAGCTTTGTTCGTAGTGATGCAAACAATAGGTGAGGGCAAAATTTTATGGCAGATATGACACTGAAGGGTTAAACTGAATTGGGTTGGACTGTTCACTTTTTAAAGTTCTTAGAAAGGAAGCTGGGGGCTTCCTGGGTAGTAGTAGTGGTAAAGAACACACCTGCCAATGTAGGAGACATAAGAGATTCAGGTTCAATACCTGGGTTGGAAAGATCCCCTGGAGTAGGAAAGGGCAACCCACTCCAGTATTCTTGCCTGGAGAATCCCATGGACAGTGGAGCCTGGCAGGCCACAGTCCATAGGATCACAAACAGTCAGACACAACTAAAGTGACCTAGCATGCACATACAGAAAAGAAGCTATATAAATTTCCCAAGAAATTTGAA
>SJYC01046302.1:0-23277 GCA_006408675.1 Madoqua kirkii
CAACCATAATTCTGACATTTAAGAAACTCACAGGTTGTAGAGATAGATTATAGACAGATATTTATACATGTAATAAGTAAAGTACTATAATACAGGTATGTGCAAAAGAGAGAACAAATAATAATGAATGGTAAGTTAGGGAAGGAGTCACTGAGAAGGTAAGATTTGAGTCATCTGACAAAATGGAGAAAAGTTCACCAGTTAGAGCTCAGAAGAAGGTAGAAAGACAATCCAGGCAGAAGGAGCATGTGCAAAAGCACTGTGACCAAAAACAACAACAACAAAAAAGTGAATCTGCACTTGTGGATCTGTAAGGATTTGAGGAAGGTTGGAGGTTAGAGTGTAAGAGAGTAGAAGATGTGAGTAGGTAACAGTAGGAGCTGAAACTGGAAAAGCTGGGAAGGAGACGGATCGTGAAGAGTTCTTTTTCTAAAGCATGCCAAAAGGGCTCTGCATTACCCTACAGACACATAAGAGTTTTAATATGGGTGGGACATTATCAAATCTGTGTTTTTAGATAGATCCTTCTTCCTGTAATATACAGAACAGATTGAAAATAGCAGAGGACTTAAGCAGGGAAACCAATTAGGAGGATGTTGCAATAATGTAGATGTGAGATGATGATGATCTGGACTAAGGTACTAGCAGTGTACGTGTGGAAAAGCATAAAACATTGCCTAGGTGCAAAGTTTCTTATCTTATCTTAAATGCCAAAAGGTGAAAGGTAGTAGGGAAGTAGTCTCAAGGAAGCACACCAGAAAAGTCTCAAAGCCATACTTGTGAATGCAAATCACATCTGTTTTGTCTAACCTCCCCTGACTAAACAGAACAAGTTCATTACTGGGTCCTCAACCTTTTCAGTGTATCAGACATGATTAACAGTGTAATTCTTCCCTAAAGTACACATACTTCAGGTTACAAAACTCAAAAGAAAAACAAGACAGGATTAACATAGCATTGGTTCTCATTTACCTTTGACACAATGTAAGACATTGTGTTCAGCACCTCACCAATATGGCTTACACGCAGAGCTAAAAGTACAGACTTTCTTTTCTAGAAATGTGACTTTCTAAAGTTCACATTCTTCCCTTGAGAAGCTCCTTCCATTCCTATTGATATCAAGAGTGAAGGATGCAAAGTGAATCAATCCACCAGTATTTCCTGAATGCCTCTTAGGTATACCCAGCCCTACATCAGTACTGACAGAAGTTAAGGGGTGTATGAGGGTGTGGGTGGAGGGTATAGAACCATTAGATAGATTCCTTGCCCTCAAGAAGCTCACACTCTAATTGGGAAGACATATCTAATGTACAAAAAGTACCCCCACAACAAGGGGTTGAAAAGCTCTGTGACACAAACTGGAAATGTCTTAATAGCCTAGGGAAGGTTAAGCTCAGTGTGGGCTGACCAATCCAAAGGCTTCTTGGAGGACACAAGATGTGCATGAGTTTCAAGGGTGAGGGAGATGTGAATTGGCAAAGAAAGGGAGGTTCTACCCTGCAGGTGTGGTGACAGGAGAGGACACATATTGGGGGAGCAGTGGGTAACATATCAGAATAACAATAGAGTTTATTTCCTTCAATAACACCTTCACTTAGAGCAGGATAAGTTCTTTCTGGATTCTTTATTATAGCTTTAAGAGGGACAGGACAAACACGGGAAAGAAGAGATGGAAAAAAACATCATGTGAAATTTTCCCAGAATGGATTTTGTGATGACTCTCTTCCCTCATTGCTGTCAGTACAAAACAGAGACAGACTTGTAGAGAAGTCAGGAAGCAGAGAAAGAATGAATTAGCATCTAATGAGTGCCTCTATTTCCTTATCTTTTCTTAGTTTGCCCCCTCCCAGAGCTACACAGTTCTCTTGCTGTGTATACACTGGACTTGCCCTCAAAAGAGCTTAGTTCAGGAGTTAACTCTGCAACTTAGAACTTGTGTAAACATTAATCACAACTTTTCTGAACCTCAATTTCCATATATATACATATATATATATATATGGCAGCAAAACTATCTACCTGACTCAATCTATAAGATTGTTATGAAATTGCATGAGAAAACTGATATGAGAATAATTTGCAGAGTGTAGAAAATATACAAATATGTATCTTATTTTGTACTTTATAGAAACTGAGCACACACTTGATTCTGCCACTTACTTCCTGTGCGAACTTCAGATAGAGCTTTCCTCTGACATTTTCCACATGGCTGTAAAGATGAGAGCATAATATAATGTGCGTGCTCGTGCTCAGTTGTGTCCAACTCTGTGACTCCATAGATTGTAGGCTGTCAGGCTTCTCTGTCCTTGGAATTTTCCAGGCAAGAACACTGGAGTAGGTTGCCATTTCCTACTCCAGGAGATCTTCTCAACCCGGGGATTGAACCCACGTCTCTTGTGTCTCCTGCATTGGCAGGCAGGTTCTTTACCACTATGCCACCTGTAAAAATGAGAGACCTTACCAAAATGCATCCATCCACTCATCCATAAGTGCTCACTGATTATACTCTCTGCCAGGCACTGTGCTGAAAGTTAAGTATAAAAAGATTATCTGCCTTTTCAAGGGACTGCCAATATAGCTGGAAATACAGGCTAAGAAATAAAGTAAAAATTAAAAAAAAAATTTAAAAATAAAATTAAAAAGAAATCAATAAAGATAATAGAATAAGACTTGCTTTGGGGGCAGGTATATATGCAGAGAATGCAGTGAAGTTTAGAAAAGTCAGCTCTAACAATGAGTGAAGGAGTCAGAGAAAGAGTCAAGTCTAAGTTTTAACCAAGGCTTGACAGAGGAGAAAAGATTTGCCTACGGGCCCTAGCTGGCTATAGTGTATAGGAAAAGAAGAGCCTGGGCTAAAGATGAAATTCCAATATTTAAGAGATAGGCTAAAACAAAAGAGACTGTAAAGTAGACTAAGAAAAAAGTAGGACACAAAGAAAGAGCAGTATCATGACACCCAAAAAGAAGGGGAGTGGTCAAGAGTGTTCAAGGCTATCAAGAGTCCAAATGAGACTAGAAAAATATCCACTGAATTTTGTGACAAGAGGATCTTTGGTGACCTTGACAAGATCCATATTTAGTAGGGTTAGGAAGTAAATAGAAATTGAGGAAGTAGAGATTATAGGTGGAGAACACTATTGTTCTAGAAACTTTGCTTATAAAAAAGAGCTAAAGAAAACAAACAACAAAAAAAGACACCTAATTAAACTTCAAAGTTTTTGCAGAGCAAAGAAAACTGTAAATAAGATGAAAAGACAACCCTCAGAACGAGACAAACAATTTCAAATGAAGCAATGGACAAAAGATTAATCTCCATAATATATAAGCAGCTTATACAGCTCAGCATCAGAAAAGCAAACAATCCAATCAAAATATGAGCAGCAGACCTAAAGAGAAATTTCTCCAAAGTACACATACAGATGGCCAACAAACACATGCAAAGATGCTCAACATTGCTCATTACTAGAGAAATGCAAATCAAAACTACAATGAGGTATCACCTCACACCAATCAGAATGGCCATCATCAAAAATCTACAAACAATAAATGCTGGAGAAGATGGGGGGGAAAGGGAATCCTCCTGCACTGTTGGTGAGAATGTAAATTGATAGAGTCACTATAGAGAATGGTATGGAAATTCCTTTTAAAACTAGGGAAAAAAAAACTACCACATGACCCAGAAATCCCACTATTGGACATATATCCTGAGAAAACCACAATTCAAAAAGACACATACACCAAATGTTCATTACAGCACTATTTACAATGGCCAGGACATGGAAACAACCTAGATGTTCATTGACAGAAGATGTGGTACATATACACAATGGAATATTACTCAACCATAAAAAGGAATGACTTTGAGTCCATTGTAGTAAAGTGGATGACTCTAGAGCCTGTTATACACAGTGAAATGTCAGAAAGAGAAAAACAAATATTGTATATTAATACATATATATGGAATCTAGAAAAACAGTACTGATGAACTTACTTCCAGGGAAGGAATGGAAATGCAGATATAAAGAACAGACTTGTGGACACAGAAGGGGAAAGAGACAATGGGACAAATTGAGAAAGTAGTGCTAACATATATACACTATAATGTGCAAAACAGATAGCTAGTGGGAAGCTACTGTATAGAACAGGGAGTCCAGTGTGGTGCTCTGTGATGACCTAGAGGGGTGGGATGCAGGGAGAAGAGGGGTTCAGGAGGGAGGGGATATATATAAAATCATGGCTGATTCACTATTGTACAACAAAACCCAACACAACTTTGTAAAGCAGTTTTCTTTCAATTAAAAAATAAATTTAAAAAATAGCTAAAGATAGGAAGTAATGGAGGGGAGAAATATCAGTAACCTCAGATATGCAGATGACACCACCCTTATGGCAGAAAGTGAAGAACTAAAGAGCCTCTTGATAAAAATGAAAGAGGAGAGTGAAAAAGTTGGCTTAAAGCTCAACATTCAGAAAATGAAGATCATGGTATCCAGTCCCATCACTTCATGGGAAATAGATGGGGAAACAGTGGAAACAGTGTCAGACTTTATTTTCTTGGGCTCCAAAATCACTGCAGATGGTGACTGCAGCCATGAAATTAAAAGATGCTTACTCCTTGGGAGGAAAGTTATGACCAACCTAGACAGCATATTCAAAAGCAGAGACATTACTTTGCCAACAAAGGTCTGTCTAGTCAAAGAAATGGTTTTACCAGTAATCATGTATGGATGTGAGAGTTGGACTATAAAGAAAGCTGAGCACTGAAGAATTGATGCTTTTGAACTGTGGTGTTGGAGAAGACTCTTGAGAGTCCCTTGGACTGCAAGGAGATCCAACCAGTCCATCCTAAAGGAAATCAGTCCTGGGTGTTCATTGGAAGGACTGATGTTGAAGCTGAAAGTCCAATACTTTGGCCACCTGATGCAGAGACCTGACTCATTTGAAAAGACCCTGATGTTGGGAAAGATTGAGGGCAGGAGGAGAAGGGGATGACAGAGAATGAGATGGTTGGATGGTATCACCAACTTAATGGATGTGAGTTTGGGTAAACTCCTGAGTTGGTAATAGACAGGGAGGCCTGGAGTGCTGCAGTCCACGGGGTTGCAAAGTGTCAGACACGACCGAGTGACTGAACTGAACTGAATGGAAGGGAATGTAGGATCCAGGGACATGTTTGTTTCTTTATTATTTTATTTTTTTCAGGTCACAGAGATTTGAGCATTATATCTTGAAGTGAAATATAAATGGTGAGAGTAGTTGAGGACATAGGAAAATCAGACAACTGATAGATTAAAATTCAAAGGAGACAAAGGATGTAAATAAGAATGCAATGAGTAACATTTTTGACAAGAGGAGATACCACTTCACCTGAAGTGGTCGGAAGAAAGTGAAGCTGAGTACAAAATAATTGTATAGCACCTACAATGTATAAGAGCCTTTGTATATACTATTCCCTCTGCTTGAGATGCTCTTTTCCCCCTATGACTAGGCCAGATCCCTACTCATCATTCTGGCTTCATCTCAACTGTCTGTCATTTCTGCAGTCTTCTATTTCCCAGAGACAAGGCTAGGTCCACCTGTTGCATGATCTCAAGGCACTGTTGTCTTCTCCCTCATAGCACTTTTGACAGTTTGTGCATTCACTGATGAGATCATATGAATGTCTGTTTTATCCATTAGAATGTAAGCTCCATGGAGGAATGAAGTCAAGCCTTCTTTGGGTCATTTCATTCTCTCTAATAAGTAGTACACAGTGCCCAGCATAGAGCAGGTATTTAATAAATACACGAATCATCTTAAATGCATACAATTAATTGCACTAGGTGCTGACAAAATAGAAAACATCTATTTTGTTTCCTGCAAGGGGCAGCTTCTCTAAGGGAACTTTGATCTAGGAGAGAAAATAAGCCACGTATTTAAATGTTTGTAAGGCAGAGAGACCATTCGGTTCAAACAGCACTCCTTCCATAAAGTGGGACACTCATCCTACCCAGAGTCAATCACTCCTTCCTCGACTTTCATTGCACTTTTCTCATATTGATAGTCTAGTACTATCTTTGGTTTACAGTTCATTCGCTTAGTTCTTCAGTCTTCCCATCCATTCTGTACATTCTTTTTCTGTTTAAATCAAGAGTCAGGCTCAGCTGCTTTCAACTGAGAATCCTAATACATGTGATAATTTCTCTTAATCATTAAGCCATTAGACTCAGAATCATTTCAAAACTAGATTTTCTCTCTAGTTGGTTTTTTTTTTTAAATCAAATGCAGTTTTGAAACACATTTGATAAAAATTTTAAAATTTGATCAAATAAATGGAATTTTTGCCTTTGCTATTGCTTATTCAGTGGCAGATTAGATTTCTGGTGGATATTCAGGTAATTGAATACAATGTGCTTAAAACATCTGGCTGTCTGGCATAGTTACAATGGTTTAAGATTATGCTGTGTTATGACAGATTTGGCTATTTCTTTTCTTTTCTCTTTTCTATAAAATAAAGATACCACTAGACCTCAAAACATAAGAGCATATATACTTCTATGTATTTTTTCTCGGTTCAAATAAGTTATAATCACCCATCAGGGCACAAATTCTAGCATTCTTTGAGGCAATTAGTGAAAGCAACAGAGAAAAAGCTGCTAGGAATTTTCAAAGTATATGAAAAGTGTTAGTCACTCAGTCACATCTGACTCTTTGTGACCCAATGGACTGTAGCCTGCCAGGCTCCTCTGTCCATGGGATTCTCCAGGCAAGAATACTGAAGGGGTAGCCATTCCCTTCTCCAGGGGATCTTCCCCATCCAGGGATCGAACTGCATTGCAGGCAGATTCTTTACCATCTAAGCCACGAGGGAAGCCTTAGGAATCTTGAAAGGTCTATCCAAAACCCTGGAATCCAGAAAAGGAATTACCATCTTCTGAGAAATATGTTAGGATATTTTGGGAAGCACTGGGCTAGAAGTTGGGAATTTATAACATTTGGCTAGAAGGCCTAAGTGTAACATGATATTTAGTACGTATTGTCTTTGGCAAAATCTTGACAGTTCTTTGTCATTGTCAACAATTTCCTTAGTCTTTGAGTTAAATTTGGCGGACGTCACAGAGTCGCTTAGTCTGATATGATCTGGTCTGCTGCTTGGAAGACTAGGTCAGTGGTGTCTATGGGGCAGTATTTTCACCAAAACTGCCAGAAAATAGTATATAACATTATACTTGATTATTGCCAATAAACTGTAGTTGATAAATCCAGGATTTTCTAACTTCATCTAAGCTATGGAAAAAAATTCCCTATCTGTGGTGTTGGAGAAGACTCTTGAGAGTCCCTTGGACTCCAAGTAGATCCAGCCAGTCCATTCTGAAGGAGATCAGCCCTGGGATTTCTTTGGAGGGAATGATGCTAAAGCTGAAACTCCAGTACTTTGGCCACCTCATGCGAAGAGTTAACTCATTGGAAAAGACTCTGATGCTGAGAGGGATTGAGGGCAGGAGGAGAAGGGGATGACCGAGGATGAGATGGCTGAATGGCATCACGGACTCGATGGACGTGAGTTTGAGTGAACTCCGAGAGATGGTGATGAACAGGGAGGCCTGGCGTGCTGTGATTCATGGGGTTGCAAAGAGTTGGACATGACTGAGCGACTGAACTGAACTGACTGATGGAAAAAAATTCCCCATCTTACATTCCGTGTTTTTTACCTGACCAAAAACAAACAACAAAAAAAGAGCATAGGCTCTGAAGTTAGACACATTTGGGTTTAAATTCTACTTCAGCAGCTTCCCTAGTGGCTCAGATGGTGAAGCATCTGTCTGCAATGCAGGAGACCCAGGTTCAGTCCCTCGGCTTGGAAGATCCCCTGGAGAAGGCAATGGCAGCCCACTCCAGTACTCTTGCCTGGAAAATCCCATGGACCGTGGAGCCTGGTAGGCTTCAGTCCATGGGGTTGCAAAGAGTCAGACACGACTGAGCGACTTCACTTCACTTCTTCACTTCATCACTTAGTAGTCACTTTCAAGTAAGTCACTTTCTTTAATCCAAATGGGAATCATGACACCTTCCTCATGAGATTTTTGTAAATAATCCATAAAAAGTCTCTGAAACATAATATCTAACTCAGAGAATATACTCTTCAAATATTACTGTTCTTTCCTTCTTTTGAAAAATGGGGGGTGTAATTTAAAACTTTATTTTGCTTTCATATAGAAATTAATTATATTTTGGGAGCAACTTATTATATCCCCAAATTATCTTTGGGGAAGTGTACTCATATTTCCTATAGTGGCATCTAATGCATATGACTTTACGTTCTAAAGAATCATAACATGAGGACTTCTGATTTTTACAATTAAAAACAGCATAGACAAGACAGAAATTAAAAACATATAGTATATTACTTGTGTTACTTTGTCAGCATACAACCAGATCACAGGTTATATATGTGGTTACACTTGCAGGGGGGAGGCCAACCCTTATCCAGTTCTGTCTAAGACTAGGTGGGTATATTTGCCTAATTCTGGGGATCAGTGAGCAGGCCCACTGGATACTAAGCCTAAAGACTAATCCTCAAACTGGAACTTCCCAGTAAAGGTGATATCACATATCCATATTAGTCTTTGTTTTGTTTCTCAAAATATTCATAACCTGGGGAGAAAGGAAGTTGGTATTTATTGCATGCCTTTTCTCCCTTTCCCTGTTAGAAAATTGTTTTTTTTTCTAAATATTAATTTAAAAAACATTAACTGAATGCCATATAGATCTGAAGTAGCATGTTAACATTTGCTCTTTTAACATGTGTTGTAACATTATATCTACTAATTTTCTCCACATTTATTAGTAGGAAATTGAGATTTGAGGCTTGAATGTTCTTCACAAACAGTGACTAATGCTCTTTCCTTAGTGAATTATGGAGAAAAAGCCAAATCAATGAAACAGCTGAGGAAAGACTGGTATACAAGAAAAATTAATGTTCACAATTTGGAAAGAGTCTAGAATAGCATATGATATCTGGCATCTAAAAACAATCCTCCATTTCATGATTAAAGGAACATATTTTGAACCACAACCAAACACAAATGCAGCATGAAATAGAATTCAGATGGTCACCTCTCAACCTTAAAAGGGAGTAAAAGGCAGTGGTTTACTTTTTTTAATTACTGGTAAAATTAAGACAATCAATGGGATGGGAGTGTTTAAAAATATTTCCTGAGTTCTGTAGTACTGGGCATTAAATTAGTTAACAATGACTACTTGGTATTTTACAAAGGCCAAAGCCCAAGATTAAATTCCTAAATCATCATGTTCTGATATTTTCACCAGAAATATACTTGTTTTTATTTCTTGGATTGCAGACTATGGATAGGACCCAATAGGAGTGACTATAAAGTAACATTCTTGTCTCTAATAAACATGGTAGAACTAATATGATCATATTGCCTCTTTAAAGCAGCACTTTGTGGATTTATTTCAGCGATGCTGCTGTTCAACAAAGTGTGCTCAGATTCCTCTTTTAAACTGATGAATAATCACAGCTGTGTACAAATCTTAAGTATACAGATTAATTTAATGTACATGTGTGTACATCCATGGAAGTACCACTGAAATCAAGATGTAGAACATTTCAAGAAATTCAGAAGTCTCGTTTATGCTAACTACCAGTCAGAACACTTCCCACACACACAAAAAATCTTTTTTCTAAGCAGTATCAACATAGACTAGTTTTGACAGTTTTTGAACTTTTCATAAGTAAAAGTACATATTATATACTTTTGAGTATCTTGTCTTTTTCTTAGCATCATGTTTTTAAAGTAATACATGCTTGCGACTTCCCTGGCAGTCTAGTAGTTAAGACTCTGTGCTCCCACTGAAGGGGGTGTGGGTTCAAAACCTTGTCAGGGAACTAAGACCCTGCATGCCTTGCAGCATGGCCAAAAATTTTTTTTTAATTAATCCATGTTCTTGTTCTGTTTATTGCTATGTAATATTATAGTATAGTGTGGCTATACCTCAGTTTATGTATATATTCTATTACTGAAGGATATTTGGATTATTTCTTTTGTAGAGTGATTATGAATAATACCACTATACATGTTATTCCATATTTTCTTATGGATATAAGCATTCCTCATACAAAAGTGGAATTGTTAGGTTATAGAAAGTTATTTAGCTTTTTAAGAAAAACACTACCAACCCAAAAGAACTAAAAGCAGAATCTTGTACAGATATTTGTACACCCACGTTCATAGCTACATTAATCATATATGTCAAAGAGTGGAAGTAACTCAACTGTCCATGGACAGAGAAAAGAATAAACAAAATCTGGTACATATATACAGTGGAAGCTCAGTCAGCCTTAAAAAGAAATTCTGACATGCCACAACACTGATGAAACTTAAGGATATTATGCTAAATGAAATGAGGTAGTCACAAAAAGACAAATAGTGTATAATTCCACTTATGTGATATAGCTAGGGTAATCAACTTCATAGAGATAGAAAGTGGAATGTTAGCTAGAGGCTAGGGGAGAGGGAGCAATAGGGAGTTGCTATTTAATGGATGCAGAGTTTCAATTTTGCAAGATTAAAAGAGTTCTGGAGATGGATGGTGGAAATAGTTGTACAGCAATGTGAATGTACTTAATGCCACTGAACTGTACATTTAAAAATGATTAAGATGGTAAATTTTATGTTATGTATATTTTGCCATAATTTTCAAACATTTTAAATACTACAAAATATTTTTCAAAAGTGATTATAGTAATTTATACTTCCATTAGCAATGTGTAATAATTCCAATTGTTCCACATTCTCACTGAGGTGGTATTATTCATCCAATTTAATTTTTAACCATAATACTGTATATCAATACTTTGTTGTGGTCCTATTTTGCAGTTCAATCCCTGGGTTGGGAAGATACCCTGGAGGAGGGCATGGCAACCCACTCCAGTGATTCTTACCTGGAGAATCCCTTGGACAGAGGAGCTTGGTGGGTTACAGTCCATAGCATTACTAAAAGTTGGATACGACCAAAGTGACTTAGCATGCATCCAGGGCCCAATGATGTCGTTGTTGTTCAGGCATTCAGTTATGTCCAACTCTTTGCAAACCCCTGGACTGAAGCATACCAGACTTCCCTGTTCACCACCTCCTGGAACTTGTTCAAACTCATGTCCATTGAGTCGGTGATGTCATCCAACCATCTCATCCTCTGTCGTTCCCTTCTCCTCCTGCCATCACTCTTTCCCAGTATCCGGGCCTTTTCTAATGAGTCAGCACTTTGCATCAGGGGGCCAAAGTATTGGAGCTTCAGCTTCAGCATCAGTCCTTCCAATGAATATTCAGGATTGATTTCCTTTAGGATTGACTGGTTTGAGCATCCTCTAATATGTTTATTGCTTATTTGGATACTTTCTTTTATCAAGTGTCTGTTCAGCTCTTTTGCCCACATATTTATTTTGGTTTGTCCTTTTTCTTTTTTGATTTGTAGAAGTTATTTATACATTCCAAATAAAAATCTTTTGCCAGGTTGATAGATTACAAATATTTTTTCTCACATGGTAGCTTGCCTCACTTAATGGTATCAGTTGGTGAACAGTTCCTACAGCATATTCTTTTCTGTTTCCTCATGGGAAAATATTCATATACTTGGAGGAAGGGGATTTGATCCCTAGAAAAAAATGTTTTAATCTTCAAAGCTGAGATGATGATGATGACAACATTACAACCTCCGTCCCAAGTCTAATCAAGATGATATAAGGACTGTGAGCTCAGCACACAGATAAGGGTGGAATTAAGTTCTCATTATAAGTAGCAGACTTAGAAACTACTTTGGCAGAAACTACTCTTTCATGTGTAACTTGTTTATATATCTTGGCTTCCTCCTTGGAGTTGAGAGGGACCTTTAAAGATGCATGACTATGTCAAATAGCAATAAATTTGATGAAGAGTATTAATAAAGTAATCTAGTCATGTGTTACTATTTGGAGTTTAATATTATTCAAGAACATGAAATAACATCTGGGTGTGGGTATATGTACATGCAACTGCAAGAGAAAAAGGGAGAAGGAGCAAATGTCCCTGAAGACAATACAAAAGGACAAATTATAAAAATAACTTGGATGATGCCACAAATACTGAACTAGGTATAAATTTTCCAAATGAGATAGCATCATTTGGATGTACATCTCATTACTTTTTAGTCATAAATACAGTTGGACAAATATCCACTAGACCCCACTAGACATGGATGAATGGACAATGGTGACCTTTGCAAGAGGAATTCCCTCACCTCTTGACTACCTCACCATTGAAAAGACATTTCAATCCTCAACCAGAAACGAGTGAAACAACTGCCTGATCCTAAAAGGCAACTAGGCATAGCTCTAGCATCTGAAATGACACTCTTAAAAATTCTAAGAGTCATCTTGGAAGTTCATGGGTTGACTCAAGTTCAGACTTGAGTTAATACCAAAAATATCATCTTCCTGGTTTATTTTTATTTTTTGCATATTCATTTAATGAGTGAAATCATAAAGTAAGGATAAAATAGATTGTTTTACCTTATATAGAGAAATAGGATTGTTTATGGCAAACAAAAAGACAAGCATCAGTAAAAAGCCCAGGAATCAACCATTGTGATTGAGACAAAACCTACACATGCACTGTTAATACGAGCAAACATAAACCTCTTTTGGAACACTTATTGTTCACCATGCACTGGGGTAAGTTCTTTGTATTAATTATCTCACATGAGCCTTCAATAACACTATGAGTTCAACACTATGATCACCTCCAATTTATAGCTGAAAGAACTGAAATATATGGAGGTTAGGTAACTTACCTGAATAAGTTACACGAATAGAGTATTACACAGCCAGAACTTAAACCTAATCTATCTCATCTCAGAACTACAAAACTCTATTGCCTCCACCACTGAAACCTACCTAACCTGAGTCAGACACAACTTAGTGACTAAATCACCAACCTGAGTACAAGCACACCTTGGAGATATTGAGGGTTTGGTTCCAGACCACAGATCACTGCAATAAAGCAGAAATTCAATAAAGCAAGGCACAAACTATACTGTAATCTATTAAGTGTGCAGTATCATTATGTCTAAAAAAACCATAAATACCTTAATTTTAAAATATTTTATTGCTAAAAACTGTGAACCATCATCTGAGCCTTCAGCAAGTCACAATCTTTTTGCTGGTGGAGGGGCTTGCCTCACTGTTGGTGGCTACTGACTGCTCAGTGTGGTGGTTGCTGAAGGTTGAGGTGGCTGTGACAATTTCTTAAAGTAAGACAAAAATGAAGTTTGCTACATCACTTGACTCTTTCTTTCATGAACAGTTTTTTTGAGTATGTAATGCTGTTTACTAGCATTTTACCCACAGCATAACTTCTTTCAAAATTGGAGTCAATCCTCTAAAACCCTGCTGCTGCTTTGCAAACTGAGGTTATGTATGATTCTAAATCTTTTGTTGTCATTTCAACAGTCTTCACAGCATCTTCACCAGGAGTTGATTCCATCTCCAGAAACCACTTTCTTTGCTCATCTGTAAAAAAGCAACTCCTCATCCATTAAAGTTTTATCACAAGATTGCAGAAATTCAAGTCACATCTTCAGGCTCCACTTCTAATCTTACTTGTCTTGCTATTTCCACAATATCTTCATTCCTTAGTCCAACGTGAAAACTCACACTTCAAAACCAAATTTAGGAGTCAACTTTCTTTATACTTTCCTTATCTTACCTGGTTTCCAAAGTTCTCTGGTCAGATGTCTAGTATAACATTAATAACATTCTATTTTTGCTGTTGTTCATGAATGCTGTCTCTCTCCACTAAGCTCCAAGTTATGAGTGGAAAAAAGTTATCATTTTACTCCTGTCTGTATCTATAGCAACTCGCCTTCTGCCAGATACATAATAGATAGTAACTGTCTACTGAATTGGTCTAAATGGAAGTCTGTATAGGGGATATGATCTGATTTATATTTTGATTTTGATTTATCATTCTGTCAAGGATAATATAACTAGTTCATTTTCACCTTTGGTGTTATTAGATTCAACTAGTTCATTATTTTTAAATGTGGTAAAATATATAATTTAAAATTTACCATTTTAACTGCACATTTCAATAGTGTTAAGTATATTTATGTTGTCATGCAACCAATGTCTAGAAGTTTTCATCATGCAAAATCAAAATTATTTGCACATTAAAAACAGCCCCCCATTCCCCTCTCCCCCAGACATTAACAACTATTATTCCACTTTCTGTTTCTATGATGTTGACTACTGTAGCTACCTCATATAAGTGAAAAAATACAATATTTGTCTTTTTGTGATTCCATCAATTTATTTTTAAACTGCAAAAGTGTTACATAACCAATGGGCATCAGAAGAGTAAAACTTTAAAGTGGGAATATTCACATTTTAATTATTTGATTCATTCACAGAGGAATTTGTCCTTTTAGGATATCTCCAAGCTTATCAGAATTCTCTATTTCCTGTATTTGAAAAAAGCTAATGTGCATTTTCTTATGGTACAAGTTTTCAGATCCCTTGGAGAAAAGACAAGATAGCTGTTGGTATTGCCTAGGAGAAAAAATTCCAGTTAAGGTCAGTCAGCTCTTTAGTGTATGCTATACAGTGGGAAAAAATAAACAAGTGTCAGAAAAGACAGTAAGCAAATTAAAGAAATTCCAGAAACTTGGCAGCAACCATTCTAGGGAAAAATGGTATCTGTTTCATTCACCTTCAACAATTTTTTGGATAAATGAAAAGTTAAACTTATAATTTGTCTAGAGTTGTCCTGGGGGAAAGAATAACAATGGGAAATTTGTGATATTGAAAATTTCATAATTTAATGCCATAAATGACTATCTGTACACAAAATCAAATCATCTAAATTGAAATGACAGATTCAAGCCACCTTTCAAATATTGTCTAATACTTTTTTGTATTGCTCAAGTCTCATCTTGTTCACAGTAAAATCCAGTCCTTATGATAGCCTGCAAGGCTCTACATGACCAGGCTCCTGTTAACCCACTGACCTTATTCCTGTCATTAATTTCATCATTCATTCACTGTTCAGCCTTCACTAACCATGGCAATAGAAACACTCAAAATAAACCTCAGGGCCTGTTTCTCTACCTAGAAAGCTTTACCACAAGGCATTTTCATGGTTTACTCTTTTACTTAATTCGTCTTTATAGTCTTTGAAAATGTCCCTTCTTCAAAGAGTTTCCCTAGACCACCTTGGCAATGGCAACCCACTCTGGTACTCTTGCCTGGAGAATCCTGTGAACGGAGGAGCCTGTTAGGCTACAGTCCATGGAGTCGCTATGAGTCGGACACAGCTGAGCGACTTTACTTTCACTTTTCATTTTCATGCATTGGAGAAGGAAATAGCAACCCACTCCAGTATTCTCACCTGGAGAATCCCAGGGACAGAGGAGCCTGTTGGGCTGCCATCTATGGGGTCGCACAGAATCGGACACGACTGACGTGACTTAGCAGCAGCAGCAGCAGCAGCAGCAGCAGCAGCAGCAGCAACAGCAGACCACCTTTTAAAATTAGTACCCCACCTCTGTCACTTTCTATCCCTTTACTTGATTTTACTTTTCTTCATAAAATCTATCATTATCTAGTACATTTCAATACTTTTTTGTCTGTCACTCCTTACTAGAATGAAAACTCTATGAGATTCATTAGACTTGTCTTATTTGTTTATGCTATATTCTAACACCTAACATAGTGCCTGACAAAGAGCAGATATTAAACTATCTATTGAACTGATAGCTTAAACTTCCATTTGTCAAGTCATTATGCAGTATGTAGAAACTCAGTCTCCATGCTGTAGGTGAATAAACATTACAGTCTGTCCTCTAATTAGCTGAAAATACAAAATCTCTGTGACCCTTCCTTATTTGAATTCAGGTGTTCTCCATGTATAGTTCCTGAACCCACAAAATCTGCAGCATCAGGAAACTTGTTAGTAGTAGTTCCCAAATGAATTAGAAATTTGGGGGCTGGTGCTCAGCAATCTATATTTTAGAAAGTCCTCTAGGTAATGCTTAGAGAACTATCAGTCTGATTCAAGCCTTTTGCACAGTGAAATTTCTAAGGGCAGCTAGAAGGAAGTTTTCTTAAGGGTAAAAAAAAAAGGAGAATAAATGCATAAAATCTAAGTCCACAAAAGGCAAGAGTAGAATGATAGCTGCTGCTTTTTCTAGAGTTTGTTTTATTTAATATTAGCAGAGATTTCTTTTGTATGCATTATCAGATCTGGGTTAATATGGCTTTTTCGGATACCACTTAAAAGGACCCTTATACCTGCCTCCTCACAATGAACCTAAGTATTTACCGTTGAGAATAAATTTGGGCTTTCTCTTTGTAGATGTCTAAAACCTCTTGATTCTAAATGATTTTTATTTTCTTCAGAAACATGAAAAATACTTCAAGGATATAATCTGGTATTCTGGATAATGACATGTGAGTTCAGAGGTCACCATTTTCAAAATGACATATTGCAACTTGATAAGTCTGAAAGTAAAGGCTAAAATCTCACTAGACAAAACTGGAAATAGAAATGGTAGGCATCCTGAAAGCAGGTGCATGTCTATATCAGGGACCATTCCAGCAGGAAAAAGTGCCAATAGCCTTGAAAACTCTCCCATTGATTTTGACTCTTTTTTCAAGATTGTTAAGACATTTGAATAAAATAAAATTTGAAAGAACTTGGAAAAGTATATAGTACTATACAAGTAAAAATAATCCAAATAATAGCTAACTATTCATAGGATACCTTTCTGTGTTAGGCTCTATGCAGAACATTTTACATACACTATCACAGTTTCTCAATAATCCTCCAAGGTAGGTATTATTACCTTCATTTTACAAATGACGTTAGGTGACTGCCCAAGGCCATATAATTAATAAATAGTACTGGTGAAATATGAACTGAGATCTGTCATATTTAAAATCCTATGCTGCTAACCTCATTGACTCAGCACCACTTTCACTGCATCTACAACTTATCCACATGCATATATTTAGATTAATTTCAAATATAGCACACTTTCATTGTAGAAATTAAAATATAAAACAAGCATTTAAACCAAACAGTTAAACTCCCCTTTGCCATTAATTCAATTGCAATTCCACTTTTATTCATATTTTAAATGGGCAAAATTCTGCGTCTGCCTCAACAGGAATATTTTCCTACTGAAAGTTAAGCAGATATGTTCTGAAAACATCCATTTTAATAGCTCCCCTAGGAAAAAAAGAGGTCTGTTTTAATTACAATAAATGAAATAGTTGTTACCTTTTTTTTAAACATGATTCAGTGAGGTGCAATGCAATTTTTAAAGCAAACATTTGGACTATTAAGATAGTAGCAACTGAACTTTTTACTTGCAAAGCAAATAATTTAGTTAGTTGAGCTGTCAATGTGGACACATCCCAACACCTGCCTTCCCATTAAGCAAGGATTTCTCCTGTCAGGTCTATCATGTGACAAATTAGTCAGAAGCCTAGCAGTCCATCCAGATTGCTTCATTCTTCAGCAAGGCAGGTGTATTTATTTAACAACTCTTCGGCAGTAGCAGTTTTCTCTTTCAGTCTGCTGAATAAAGATTCTCCAGTTGTCTTTAATGAAAGCTGACTGATCCTAATTTGGAGGATTTTCATCTATGAGGTATCTACAAGTACCACATGTCAACCTGAACGATCCATTTCCGTACCCACTACACTGATACTGCCCTTTAGGACTTACAGTAACATAACAGAGAATGAATTGGGTGAAATCTTGTCTTCTTTCTTCATTCATCTGGGAAATTCCTGTTCAGTTAAGTTCCAAGTTAGGATTCCCTGGAGGCTCAACGGTAAAGCATCTAGCTACCTAGCAGGAGATGTGGGTTCGATCCCTGGGTTGGGAAGATCCCCATGGAGGAGGAAATGGCAACCCACTCCAATATTCTTGCCTGGTAAATCCCATGGACAGAGGAGCCTGGTGGGCTACAGTGCATTGAGTCAACATGACTTAGCAACTAAACAACAACAAGTTCCAAGCTGGCTCAGTGATATTTAACTATTCTTTGGTGCTTTTGTCTGCCAATTAGAAGAGAAAGGTATCATGCCACCACCATCAACTTTTCCCTGCAGTCAGCAAAATACAAGGTAGTAAATGACTGACTCAGCTCACACAAGCTGGGCCCTGAACTTTCATTCACTTTTAGTACCCAGCTTTCAAAGAGTTGGCTCCAAAACCCAATATGCTCTTATTGAGCCATCCTGTTGCCAGGCTATTCAGAGTTTCTGGATGATCCCATCTTGATCCTTCTTTGTCCATAGACAACAAGATTCTAATTCCTAGCAGAATCAATACTCTGGCTAAATATCATCTGAGCACATATTCACCTGTTCATGCCATTTGCTAAAGCTGCATATGGATTGCTTTATTCCAATGTGAAGAGAAGCAGTCCCAGAATCCTAGGATTAAAACCTAATCACCTGAATCTTAATGAGGGAGTTAAGAGACAACCTTATCTCACAGCCCCACCCACCAAGATTTCTACAGATATTTAAGACAGAAAGGACTTAATAAAAATAGAGAAAGCGAAATACTTAGACCATGCTTATCATGTAGTCCATTAACAATTAGGAGCAAATGGGTAGAGATCAATTTCCTAATAAGGACAGAATTTTTAGACTCAATAGCATAGATGGAAGTCCAACAGAGGCACTCCATCCAGTAGGCTTTCTACTGATTCATCATCCCCTTAGTTTTTCCTCACTCTCACCCTGAGATTTTCCAGTGGTAGACACTCTCCCCTATGCACTTCAAAATGCTATAACCATCTTGAGGAATCCAGATCCAAACATTAATTGAAATTCTACTAGGTATACATATGTAATATGCTACAATAGAATGGATGGAATAATAAGATAGATGTCAGAGATGGTATTTGGATAAAGACTTTGAATCTGTATAAAATATGAAATAATCATATTTCCACAAGAAATAAACTGAAGGGGATACAGGTGGCTTCAGCATATCAGACATACATTAATGCTCAAAACATGATAAAAAACAAATAATTCCCCCCGACAAAGCAAGGCTTTCTTGACCACCTCTGTGAGCTGATCAGGGAAAAGTAATGAAAACTGCATAAAGGTTAATGGAGTACCATTCAGGGAGTCCCAGTGAGCCTGCTACTCAAGGTTTAGGGAAAGGTGCTATGTGTATTCAAGTGTGGGTCAGCTGTGAGCACCTGCCACAATTCTGCTTTTTTAAGACAAGATTGAGGTGAGGAAAATCCCAATATCAGTGGTCAGGAAGATAGCAGTGAATGGTAGCCTTGAGAAAGTGCATGGTCTCTATGGCTATTCCTTGATATAATAGGATATGGAAAGATAAGGTGGAAAATGTCTTTGTTTTGAAAAAAATATTACATCTAGGACAAGGTACCTCACTGATACCATAAGCAAAAAGACTTGTGAGTACAAAGGAACTTTGTTGTTAGACCTTACCCCAGGCCTGGTTGTCTGCCAGTATCAACAAAGTGAGGTATAGGTGTGGTCTGTATAGTTGGGAAAAGACAGAGAGGACTAGGAGGAAGAGAAAAAACAAAAATTACAGAATGACCATTTGTTCCACTATTGACTTGGACAGGAAAGAAAAATAAGCAGCCATATTCTACAAGACGTATGGCTTTGGCCAAGGCTTTAATTCCTTCAAGCCTCAGTTTCTCAAAAGAAGAGAGATTATCTCGCCTTACCCAAATAGTACTTTTAGAAGGATTATTTACAGTCCACTGTGAAAACACTGCCCCTGCAAATGTATAGTACATTTTTTCCTTCTGGAATCCAGAGGTCATACTTTCAACTATTTCTGTAACTAGAAAGGAAGGAAGCGGATCATTGTGATATAGATTGTCCCTTCTCCCCACACCCTCTACACATACACAGAAACACATAGAACTATGCTTGAGGTGGAAGTAGTTACTGGGTATGCAAACCACAAAGTTTGCAGAGGCATACAGTGCTCAGCTTGGTTCTGACACCTTGTATTTATGTGCTATTTTTTCACTTGTTGCACTGTTTGTATCATGACTGAGAGCAGTATAAAGGTGACTAGAAAGTAATTGGAGCTGTTTAGGTCATTTGCCTGGAAAGCATGGATACAAAAGAGACCCAAGACAGGACAATTAAAAGATGGAAACATAATTCCTAAAGAAAGAAATATTTTCAGAATGATATAAGATTCCATTTGGACCCTTGCTTCCATGCTCTGCACCTCATTTCTCTTTTCTTAATGTCTTATATTCCCCTGACATCTATGCAAGAACTGTACAAAGGGTCAAGAAAGTCTACTTGCACACTTGCTGAGGAGTCATTGTGCCAAAGACTCACACAGTTGCCACATTCCTCTTTTTCTTGCAAAACAAAATGTGAATAACTGCAAGTGGCAGAGGTAATAGTGTTAAAATAATTATGTTTTTAGTAAATTGTTTAGAACCTCCAGCAACTAAAAATTATTGGTAGGAACTGACTTGTAATGCATTTCAGAAATGCACTGTATTAGGATATGGTCTTTAAACTTGGTGACCAGTCTGTGGGCATCCTGTCTGCATCACATATTTTAACTTGATAACATGTTTCATGTTCCCAATAGTATATGGGCTGCTTGGGTTAATATTCAAATAATTCATCTTTGTATTGTCTTCAGTGTCTAGAATAGTGATATATACAAAGTAGGTAGCCAATCGGTATTTATTTCATCCCTCTTCTACAGCTGAATAACTTGAGTAATATTTAGATCTGTACAAAAGTAATTACAGTTTTGCATTGCTGACTTTTGCCTTTTAACACTAGAATATGCTTATAAATAAATGTGGTTATGTTATACATCACTTTAATGTGCATTTCTCACTTTATGTTTTGTAGCTATTGACATTACTTGCTATTTATCTTATATTTACTTTACACTAAGGACTTAGATGGTAAAGCGTCTGTCTACAATGAGGGAGATCCAGGTTTGATCCTTGGGTCAGGAAGATACCCTGGAGAAGGAAATGACAACCCACTCCAGTACTATTCCCTGGAAAATCCCGTGGACACTAGGGAAATGATGTTAGACAAAAAGCAATTTGAGCTATTTTCTTATTTGAGTTCAAAATGGGTTGGAAAGCAGGAGAGACAATGCACAATACCAACAATGCATTTGGCCCAAGAACAGCTAACAAGTGTACAGTGTACTGGTGGTTCAAGAAGTTTTTCAGAGGAGACAAGAGACTTGAAAATGAAGAGTACAGTGGCTGGCCATTGGAAATTGGCAGTGACCAGCTGAGAGGATCATCAAAGCTGATCCTCTGCAAACTACATGAAAAGTTGCCAAAGAACTCAACATCAACCATTCTATGGTCATTTGGCACTTGAAGCAAATTGGAAAGGTGAAAAAGTTCGACAAGTAGGTGCCTCATGAGCTTAATGGAAATGAAAAAAAAAATCAGCACTTTGAAGTGTCATCTTCTCTTATCCTACACAACAACAAAGCACCATTTCTCAATCAGATTGTGACTTGTGATGAAAAATGGGTTTTATATGACAACCAGCAATAACCAGCTCATGGCTGGACCAAGAAGAAGCTCCAAAGCACTTCCCAAAGCCAAACTTGCACCAAGAAAAGGTCATGGTCATTGTTTGGTGGTCTGCTGCTGGTCTGATGTATTACAGCTTTCTGAATCTCGGTAAAACCATTACATCTCAGAAGTATGCTCACCAAGTCGATGAGATGTACCACAAACTGCAATGCCTACCACCAGCATTGGTCAACAGAAAGGACCCAGTTCTTCTCTGTGACAATGCCTAAATGCACAACCAACACTAGAAAACTTGAATGAATTTTACCTCATCCGTCACATTCACCTGACCTCTTGACAAATGACTTGTTCAGTCGCTAAGTCATGTCCCAACTCTGCAATCCCATAGACTGCAGCACACCAGGCTTCCCTGTCCTTCACTATCTCCTGGAGTTTACTCAAACTAGTGTCCATTGAGTCAGTGATGCCATCCAACCATCTCATCTTCTGTCGCCCTCTTCTCTTGCCCTCGATCTTTCCCAGCATCTTTTCCAGTGAGTCAGCTGTTCGCATCTGGTGGCCAAAGTATTGGAGCTTCAGCTTCAGCGTCAGTCCTTCCAATAAATATTTAGGGTTGATTTCCTTTAGGATGGATTGGTTTGATCTCCTTGCTGTCCAAGGGACTCTCAAGAGTCTTTTCCAACACCACAGTTCAAAAGCATTAATTCTTTGGTGCTCATCCTTCCTTATGGTCCAACTCTCACATCTGTGCATGACTACTGGAAGAACCACAGCTTTGACTATATGGAGCTTTGTTGGCAAAGTGATATCTCTGCTTTTGAATATGCTGTCTAGGTTTGTCATAGCTTTTCTTCCAAGGAGCAAGAGTCTTTTCATTGCATGGTTGCAGTCACCATCTGCAGCTATTTTGGAGCCCAAGAAAGAAAATCTCAGTTTCCACTTTTCCCCCATCTATTTTCCATGAAGTGATGGGACTGGATATCATGACCTTTGTTTTTTGAATGTTGAGATTTAAGCCAGCTTTTTCACTCTCTTCTTTAAGCTTCATTAAGTGGCTCTTTAGTTCCTCTTCACTTTCTGTCATTAAAGTGGTATCATCTGCATATCTGAGGTTGTTGATATTTCTCCCAGCAAGCTTTTTAAAAATTAATTATTTTATTTTAATTGGAGGCTAATTGTTTTACTATATTGTGGTTTTTGTCATACATAGACATGAGTCAGTCATAGGTGTACATGTGTCCCACCATCCCACCTCCTTCCCCACCCTATCCCTCTGGGTTGTCCCAGAGCACCAGCTGTGGGTGCCCTGCTTCATGCATCAAATTTGTTCTGGTCATTGTTTTATATATGATAATATATATGTTTCAATGCTATGAAACATGCTATGCTCTCATGTCCCACCCTCACCTTTTCCCACATAGTCCAAAAGTTTATTCTTTACATCTGTGTTTCTTTTGCTGTCTTGCATATAGGGTCATTACCATCTGTCTAAATTCCATATATATGCATTAACACACTGTGTTGGTGTTTTTCTTTCTGGCTTACTTCATTCTGTATAATAGGCTCCAGTTTCATCCAGCTCATTAGAACTGATTCAAATGTATTCTTTTTAATGGCTGAGTAATACTCCATTGTGTATATATACCACGGCTTTCTTATCCATTCATCTGCTGATGGACATCT
>SJYC01046311.1:0-13722 GCA_006408675.1 Madoqua kirkii
GAACCTAGGAACAACAACAGTGAAAACCAATAGGAAAGAAATCCTTTAGATCTACTCCAGTTATAAAATAAAATCCATATATGGGATACATTTTAGAATGAAGAGATATCAGAAATATATGTATAACTGATATGAGAATTTTCCATCTGGTCCTTTGCTTCATACTAATGAAAAGCACTTCTAATTAAAAAGCAATTTTGTTTAAGTGACAGTTGTTCATTCAACATTTATTGAGCTTCTATTTTGAGTCAAATTTGGCTCTAGGACGTAAGTTTACATCAGTGAAGCAAATAGGCAAAGTTTTTATTAATAGAGATTATTTTCTTGTATAAGAAAAAAGTAAGTAAATAAAATATGATTACATATGTGTGTATGCATATATGTGTGTGTGTGTGTGAATGCTATGTCAGATTCTCTGGTGGCTCAGATGGTAAAGAATCTGCCTGCAGTGCAGAAGACCCAAGTTCAATACCTAGGTTGGGAAGATTCCCTGGAGAAGGGAATGGCAATCCAGTCCAGTATTCTTGCTTGGGGAATTCCATGGACAGAGAAGCTTGGTGGGCTACAGTCCATGGGGTTGCAAAGAGTCAGACTGGATTGAGCAACTAACACTTACTTATGCATGTGTGTGTGTGTGTGTGTGTGTGTGTATGAATGCTATGTCAGATGGTGATAGGGACAATAACATAAAACAAAGTAGAGTATGGGACTTCCTTGGTGTTCCAGTGGCAAAGACTCCACACACTCAATGCAAGGGGGCCCAGATTCGATACTTGACCAGGGAACTAGATCCACATACCACAACAGCAACAATGAAAAAGATACTGCATGCTACAAGGAAGATACCACATGCAGCAACTAAGATCCAATATAGCCAAATAAATAAATAAATATATATATATATATATTTTTTTTAAAGAAAGCAGGGCATGGAAGGATGAATGGGAAAGTTTCTGTAGTAAGATGACATTTGAGCAGAGATGTAAGAGAAGTGAGGGAGTAGGTTACATGGCTCTCTGGAGAAAGAAAATGTCTCATAGTAGGGATAGCACTTGTGGCAATCTTGAGTGCAAAATACACTTGGGGTCTAGGTATTAATATACCAAGGAAGTCAGTGTGACTGGGTGGAATAAACTGGCAGAAAGATGTAGGTGCTGAGGTCTTAGAAGTAATGGTGATGATGATGCATATGGAAGCTGGGGGGTGATGCAGATTATATCATGTGAGGCTTGTAAGCCATGTTGAGAGAGAAGTCATCTGGAAGTTTTGAACAGAGTGATATGATCTGACATTTATTTATATATTGTCTACATAAGCTGTGCCTTTCATTCTAAATTCTCCATTAGTCATTACTAGGCTACACTTTAGTTTATTACTTTGTTTAGAGGTCAAAGCACATGACCAGAAACAGTTTAGACAGTTTAGACAATCATTAATAATAATAGTAATGAATATGGTTAATAATAATAGTTATTAACTTTAAACATCATCATCATAGCAGCAACAACAGCAAAAATGCACATGGATGTTACCACGTAGGTACCTGCTCTGTGTACTCTGCACATACGTTGTTTCTTAGGATCCTCACAACTACCTATGAGGAAGTACTGTTATTCTGTCTATGTTATATTTGTAGAAACAAGAACATAAGTCGCTTAATCTCCAGAAAACATTTTACTTATGTTGCTATCTGCCTTATGCAAAACTACATTTATCTTGTTTTGGTATAAAATGACAACACAGAATAATATAGTGCACAACTATTTGACTTGCTTTTGAGGAGTAATAACAGTAGTTTAATCAAAATAGTAAATATTAATTGAATATACTATTTTCTATATAGTGTGTGTATATATATATATTCTAGGTATCATACTAAATGCTATATATATATATTACTTCATTTAATCCTTACAGTATCCCAGACAAAGAAACTGGAACTCAGGGATGCAAAGTAAGTTATCCAAGGTAACACAGCTAGTGGATCACAACAAACTGTGGAAATTTCTTAAAGAGATGGGAATACCAGACCACCTTATCTAACTCCTGAGAAACCTGGTCAAGAATCAAAAGTTAGAACCAGACAGACATGGAACAACAGACTGGTTCAAAATTGAGAAAGGAGTTCATTAAGGCTGTATATTGTCACTCTGCTTATTTAATTTCTATGCAGACTACATCATGTGAAACACTGGGCTGCATGAATCCAAAGCTACAATCAAGATTGCAGGGGAAAATATCAACAACTTCAGATATGAAGATGATGCCACTCTAATGGCAGAAAATGAAGAGGAACTACGGAGCCTCTTGATGGCGGTGAAAGACAAGAATATAAAAGCTGGCTTAAAATTCAACATTCATAAAACTAAGATTATGGCATCCTGTCCCATAACTTCATGCAAATAGATGAAGAAAAAGTAGAAACAGTGGCAAATTTTATTTTCTTGGGCTCCAAAATCACTGCAGATGGTGACTGCAGCCATAAAATTAAAAGACGCTTGTTCCTTGGAAGACAAGCTATGACAAACCTAGACAGTGTATTAAAAAGCAGAGACATTACTTTCCCAACAAAGGTCCTTCTAGTTAAAGCTATGGTTTTTCCAGTAGTCATGTATGGATATGAGATTTGGACCATAAAGAAAGCTGAGCACTAAAACATTGATGCTTTTGACCTGTGGTGTTGGAGAAGATTCTTCAGAATCCCTTGGACAGCAAGGAGATCCAAACAGTCCATCCTAAAGGAAATCAGCCCTGAATATTCACTGGAAGGACTGATGCTGAAGCTGAAGCTCCAATATATTGGCCAACTGATACGAAGAGCCCACTTACTGAAAAGGACCCTAATGCTGGGAAAGACTGAGGGTAGGAGGAGAATGCACTGACAGAAGATGAGATGGTTGAATGGCATCATCAACACAGCTAGTTCATTAAGGCTGTATATTGTCACTCTGCTTATTTAATTTCTATGCAGACTACATCATGTGAAACACTGGGCTGCATGAATCCAAGACTGCAATCAAGATTGCAGGGAAAAATATCAACAACCTCAGATATGAAGATGATGCCACTCTAATGGCAGAAAATGAAGGATCAAATCTACGTTCATCTTACTCCAGGGCTTGTGTTTTTACTACTGTACTATATGACAAAATGTGGATGAAAATAGATTGATGCATTCAAAATCTTTTAAAAGTGTATTTGATATAACATGTTTCAAAACACACTTTATTCAATTTATTTTTAATCTGTGAACATAGAGTCATCAGTAGTTGTATGTCTATTTGGAATGTCCTATAAATGTAAAGCACACAGTACTGTTCCTTCTAGATCAGCCTCTGTGATAGTCAGTCACTTTATTACCTTGATCTGTCCACATGATCCATATGTTGTTTATCTAACCATTTGAACTATCTGGTCCTTGAGATCAGTGATGGCCATGGTGTGCCTATCACTTTGAATATGTAACATGGAAAAATACATTTGTCATTTCAGTCTAACACAAGTTACAAAAATAGTAAAAAGGACACAATGCAAAGATAAATTGCTGAAAGAGAGGAAGAGGAAGGGCAATGAAAAGGAAGTGGATGACAGAGAGGGAGAGGAAGGGATTGGACTCTGCCAGTGATAAGTGGCGATATCAAAAGCAGAGACATTAGTTTGTTGACTAAGGTCCGTCTAGTCAGGGCTATGGTTTTTCCTGTGGTCATGTGTGGATGTGAGAGTTGGACTGTGAAGAAGGCTGAGCGCCTAAGAATTGATGCTTTTGAACTGTGGTGTTGGAGAAGACTCTTGAGAGTCCCTTGGACTGCAAGGAGATCCAACCAGTCCATTCTGAAGGAGATCAACCCTGGGATTTCTTTGGAAGGAATGATGCTAAAGCTGAAACTCCAGTACTTTGGCCACCTCATGCGAAGAGTTGACTCATTGGAAAAGACCCTGATGCTGGGAGGGATTGGGGGCAGGAGGAGAAGGGGACGACAGAAGATGAGATGGCTGGATGGCATCACTGACTCGATGGACCTGAGTCTGAGTGAACTCTGAGAGATGGTGATGAACAGGGAGGCCTGGCGTGGTGCAATTCATGGAGTTGCAAAGAGTCGGACACGACTGAGTGACTGAACTGAACTGAACTGAAGTGATAAGTGGCAATATAGAACCAGCATCAGTCTCCCAATACCCACCAGTCTACTGTGCATTCTGAAAGATTCTGCTTTCACTTCCCTCTCCTAGTAGAAAATACTCCAGAGGACAGGTGAACCTCATGTTTTCCCTCCTTGCTCATCTCCTTATCCAAAGAACTCCCTCTAGGACTTATTCATATTCACAAAGTCAGAAAGAACAAAAATTGTTTTAAAAAAATTTATTCTTTGTAATAAATTAGATGGTAAGTTCCCGAAACCAGGGGGCAAGTTTTACTTATCTCTGAGGTTCCAGTACTTGGTCTAAGCACTAGTACATGCTAGGCCTTGAGGAAATGTTTGTTGAAAGAATGAGTTATTTTAAATTCAATATTGTAAAGTAAATAATTAATTAATTAATTTTATTTTTAAAAGTGAGTATTTTAATGAAGTTCAGACTATAAAATTGGTGTGGATAATGTAACAGTATCCTGCATGAGCACACAGAGGGTTAGCATTATAAAATACTGAATCCAACTTTTCCAGTACTGACCCTATTTGGCCCAGTTGGCTGGTGAAGGAGATCATCGTTTCATCCCTTCATTCTCCCTTCCAAAGAGAGAAGAACTCTAGCTTCTGTGCTTGAACTTCCAAACAAGCACAGAACTACAATAATTAATCTACTGACCCAAATCACGGACATATTCTCAAAGATCTACTTTTCAATAGCTGCAGCAATGAACTTGGATGTTCCTCACCTGCCTCCTCATCTGTCCTTTCTGCCTAGAATCACTATCTTGTGCAGAGAAAGGCATTATTAGGTTTTTGTTGTTGTTGTTATTGTTGTTGTTGTTGTTGTTGTTTTGGTGTTTAGTCACTAAGTTGTGTCCAACCCTTTACAACTACCTATCCCAATATTTAATGGAGCTCACATTTCTCTTTAACTCTATTAGTATCTCAGGATACCAAGACTTACATAGGAGTACCTGTAGGGCCTGGAACTTCTCAGAGTATTTGGCAAAACTTCAAGGGGAAAAATATTAATAGATACTTAGAAATTTTCAACCTGATTAAAAAACAAATTCATTTGAAAAGTATAGGACAAGTTGTATCTGCACTGTTCTTTTATTTTATATATTTTACTGTTTTAGATTTCTTTTTAAAAGCTTTTCCAATACTCTGAAGAGATCTGTATAGTCAGTTAAATTATATAAACAAAGAACTAAACTGTTGCAATTCAAGATCTCTTCACCTTACTGACTTCATCTTAGCTACAGGCATTTACTTTAAGATTCTGGAAAAGAAATCTTCCTTTTACATTTCTCTTGTGAGATTTTCCCTGAGTGTTATACTATTTACCAATTATTTGCTTTTGCTGAGCTATTCTGCTTTGAAAACATTTTCTAACTGACTTTTACCCAGAGACTCCAAGAAGGCTTAAAAATTCTCCTTGAGTTGGGGAAATGAATTTATCTAGTGCCTCATATTTACCAGAATGGTATAGGAGAAATAGTGGCTGGGGTTTGAGCATCAGTTCTATAATTTACTAGCTATCAGAACTTGGGCAAGTTATTTAATCTCTTTGTATTTCAGTCTCCTAATTTCTCCTCATTTATAAAACGAGGATGATAAAGGTCTCTCAGATCATTGAGAAGTACATGGGAAAATTGTGTCTAGTACCCAGCACTGTGCCTGGCACCCTTTTCTGTACTCTATTTGCATTCTTTACTGTCATCACCTCCCTAACAACCCCACAGGACTTCATGTTTGGGGAAGTGAAAAATGACCTCTCTTCATAAAAAGGCTGAGAGCCTTTAGACGGAATCAACCCTGGAGCTATGTAAATGATGTTTGTTTTTTGCATTAATGCCAAACCTTCTGACTGGTAGTTCAGAACAAATAACTCAACAAAAATGTATGCAGTTAACGGGAAGTAGACTTAAATGAACAGTACTAAATGGCCTGGTGGGCTGCCGTCTATGGGGTCGCACAGAGTCGGACACGACTGAAGCGACTTAGCAGCAGCAGCAAATGTTCACTGAATCAGTGTTTACTGCAATCTGTAGGGATTAATGTGATTGAAAATAACTAAACTACAATGAAAATATAATGTAATTTGTTCTTGAAGTTCATTCATTTACATATTTATTTGTTATCTCTTCCTCTAGACAATGTCTTTTGGAATCTCTAGGCTACAGCTCGCTTTTTTAAGCTTAAAATAAAAGGAGAATAGAGGCAGAGCAGGAGTGGACATCATGTTCTTTCAGAGGTGATGAAAATCTACTGAAATTATGCACAACTTTGTGAATATACTAAAAACCACTGAATTGAATGTTTTAAAATGAAGAATTTTATGGTGTGTGAATTATATCTCAGTTTAAAAAAATAAAGCTGAATAATTCAATTTTGACCTATATAAAACAGGACCAATATAAAACATGGTTGTTAATATTGTAATAATGTGCAATAACATAACTGTACAGAAATCTATCAACTTCTAAATATCTGAAAATGAACTGTTTTCTTTGGGGGCACGTTGAAAATTATTTACAATAATAATTCTACTTTCAGTTATAGATTTTACAAATCTGTGTTGAACATCATAAATATTTGTGCCTGTGTGCTAAGTCACATTGGTCCTGTTTGACTCTTTGCAACCCTACGGACTGTAGCCCACCAGGTTCCTCTGTCCATGGGATTCTCCCGGCAAGAATACTGGAGTGAGTTGCCATGTCCTTCTCCAGGGGATCTCCCGGGCCCAAGGATGGAACCTGTGTCTCTTATGTCTCCTGCATTGGCAGGCGAGTTCTTTATCACTAGCACCACCTGTAGGACTGGGAATTCCCTGGTGATTCAGTAGTTAGAACTTTGCACTTCTACTGCAGGGGACATGGGTTTGATCCCTGGTCAGGGAACTAAGATTCCCCCAAGCGAAAAAAAAAGAGAAAAAAACAGACATACAAATGAATAAAAAAACCCACAAATATCTGTAAGATAAATGTCTAAAAGCTCAAGCAGTCTCAGAATTTCGAATAATAAGTCTGTTTTTCACTTCTTTGGAATTAAGACCCCAGAACCCCACCTCCATACTTCCTGTTATCTTCCTCTATCTTTCAATCTTAAATCATTTTATGCCTAAAAAGCAAAATATATCCAAAGATGTACATCATTTTATTGGTTTTCTGTCCTTTTAGGGACCTGAAGGAGAGTTTGGGGTAAATGAGTCCCTCAAACAAAGCCAAATATCCATTCTTTTTTATTATTTTCTGTGAACTGACGGCCAGTTTTGTAGATATATTATTCCACCTTTTCCCCCTATCTTTGTTGTGGACAAACATCAGAGCATTGCTTCCCCTCCTGCTGCAACACTCACCATCCTTCAACTTTGACAGTTTGTCTAATTAATCAGTCAAGATCTTTAATGTCTTCTAGGCTGCCTAGAGCAGGGACTTGGCTATAGCTTCATCAGTAATAGTAATATTTAAAATAATAATTGGGTGACTACAAGAAATAGGGTTCAGAGAGACTAAGTAGAGGAGAGAATGGTTTGGGGGAATCATCAGTCTGCTTCTAGAATGATAATGCCTGCTATAGAATTTCCCAGAGCTGAAGTAAAATATGCTCCCAGTTACCAGTTTTCCTGGTCTTATTTGTGTAGTCACCAAGCCTGATTTCCTTTCTTTACTGATATTGTGAAGGAGATAGAGAGGGTGCTTTAGATAAGGAACACAGGCCTTATGGTCATTGCAAAGTAGTATATCTCAATTATAAATGAATACATTAGCAGTCAAGGTGGTACATTAGTTTTCTAAGAATTTTGTTAGCACAAGTTTATTGCTGAGAGCCTGGGTATCCTGAGAAAATTCAGTTTCTTGGCCTCAAGCCTGAGGACTAAACTTTAAACTTAATGATTTGTTGATCTACTCCCCTATGAGGAATCCAACCAGGCCACATTTCCCCAGAACATCTTTGTTACTTAACAGTGGTATTTAAAACTTGATAAGAAAACTGGTTGGTTTGTTCAATTTAACTAACTGGTCATTTTGGATAATTTAGTCAAATTAATTATAGGAGAAAAAAAATTACCCACTTAGGTTCAGTGGCTATGACAGAAAAATTTACTGATAAAAGATTAAGTAGAAAAAAAGGCAGAGTTTATAAACATACACATTCTGCATTTGAGTAGGAGAACTCAGTCATAAGTAACTCAACTCAAAGAAGTCATCAGAGGGCTTATATAGCATCTTAACAAAGAACAATAAAATTGCAGAGCAGTGACAAAACAAAGGAAAGGGGGTTTAGATTTTGAGTGGCAAACTGTGGGAAAATAAATACAGTTGATTCTTGAACAACATGAGTTTGAAATGCAAAGGTCTAGTTACATGCAGATTTTTTTTTCAATAAATTCTATTACTGTATATGACCCCCTGTTGGTTGAATCTGCCAACATGGAACTATAGATATGGAGAACCCAATGTAAATTTACACATGGATTTCCAGCTGCCCAGGGATTGATGCCCTATCGCTTGCCTTGTTCAAGAGTCAACTCTATATGAGGGAAACTAATAGAAGACAAAAATTATTTAGTAAGACTTGTTATGTAGATTCTTCTTGGTGTCCACCTCTGGGCTAATAGAGTCTAAAGTTTTATCCTATTCATTAAGAATTCTGCTCTTCCTGGTAAAAGAAACAGAGACATATTTACAAATTTATGTCCCGCTTTTAGGCAGATAGGGGAAGACAGAGAGCTTTCTTTGTATCTGCTTCTTTACAGTCCTTAGCTCAAAATAATGAGTATGCCAAAGTGGCATATTTTGGAATGCATATTGTGATACCCTACATAATCAATTTAGTCAGATAAGTAGGAGAAAATGTCATATCAGTTAGTTGATATTTTGAATGTGAACAAAACTATATGTTCATTTGTAATTGTTTATCTTTTCAACAGTTGGGTTACACACATTTAGATGCTATTTGGTAGAATTAGGGTGTCTTTTGTGAGATCCTGCTCTAAACACGATGCTCAGGCCTGCAGATGCCTTTGAGGCAAAGGGAAATTGGAACTCTTCCCTCTCCTTATGTTTTTTTGATCAGGTTCAACTGGAAACAACTGGCCTCAGGAATGTACTGAGTCAGACATTATTCATTTCACTGCATGGATTCCACCTTGTTAACTGACTTAATAGTCCTCTTACTCTCTGTGATGCCTAGGCAGTCAGTTAATTTGATACAATCACTCATATTGGCCATTTTACTGAATTTTTTAGACTGGTTTATACAAAATGGTCAATATGATGGCTATTTCTGATCCTTATTGTTTTTTTCTCACTTGCTTTCATCCTGACATTCTTGTTCTCATTATATTGAAAGCTAAAGAGAGGCACAAAAATAATCTGCAAGGACATAATGACAAGGCAATCTTCTTAACTCTCCCCTTTCAGGGACCCTCAGGTTTGGAAAAGTCCAGTGGTAATTAAAGTAAAGCTTCACTATGGTAATTGAATTGCAAAAAGATCAGTGTTAAGTATATGGTGGGTAATGAGGTGTGCTTTGTATTTGTGTGTGTGTGTTAAACTTGGGAAAAGTGGAAGTGCTACTATTGAAAGAAGGGGGACCCCTTTCAAGGCCCTTGTCTAATACTCAGAACTGAATTGTCCAAGGAGACACATGTGCTGACAAAGCAAGAGATTTTATTGGGAAAGGGCACCCAGGCAGAGAGCAGTAGGGTAAGGGAAACTAGAAGGATTGCTCTGCCACATGGCCCACAGTCTTGGGTTTTATGGTGATGAGGTTAGTTTCTGGGTTGTCCTTGGCCAATCATTCTGACTCAGAATCCTTTCTAGTGGCCCACTCATTGCTCAGCCAAAATGGATGCCAGCGATAAGGATTCTGGGAGGTGGTTAGACATGTGGGATCTTCCTTTAACTTTTTCTGAACTCTTCCGATTAGTGGTGGCTTATTAGTTCCATGTTCCTTACTAGGACCTCCTGTCATAAAGTAACTCATGCAAATGGTTACTATAGTGCCTGGCCAGAGTGGGCAGTTTCAATCAGTATGCTTCCCAGAACACTAATGTTCTGGATAGAGACTCAGAGAGGTAGCTGGGGTGGAGGAAAATTAAAATAACCGAAAAACAAACTAAAAAATAAGGCTAGTATATATTTAATTATTTTATGGTCTGCACCTCTAATCCTCACCTTTATAACTAGGGCACGTATATCTAGACTTGTACTTTATATATAGTTTCTTTTTTCCTTCAAAACCTCATTTGTGTGTGTGAGGATAAGAGAGACAGACAAGATTTTCTTTCCGAGATTTTTAGCAGAGGAGAAATTTCTCTGGAGAACTTCCTCCTTTTTTTAAAAAACCTGGCCCATTAAATTTTAGTGTTAAGTAATCTCACAATAAATGAACGTATTCACTAGGAGAAAAGTTAATTCAATGTGATTTACCATTGTTTAATTCTGCTAGCCAAGTTGCACTTGTCCTGAAGAGCTACATAATTTATTCAAATGACCTGGGGCTTTAAAGTCAATCTTTCAGCAGAAAAAATTACTCTCTGCCCCCAGGAGAGTGAATTTTTTTGTGTTGTACTGTTCCTCCCGACTGACATTTATTTGACTCTCAAGTGTATTTACATTGTTGGCTTAATTTGGAGTTCTTTACTGAATCAGTAATATGCTATGTTTTTCGCTTCAAGTGGTATCAATATTATTATTCCTCTGCTTTTTCTTTTCTTTTTGCCTTTTTTCTTCCTTATCTCTCTGTAGTTACATAGTTTTTCTTTGACTTGTGGAAATTTTTACTCCTAAAATTATAAAGAAACAGAGTAAATGTCCTTTAAATCTTCTGGGAAATGTGTGCCTGTTTAAACTTTATTTATGTCAGAACTTACTGTAATGAAGGACAAAAGCTCTAGACAAGGTCTCCTACTCCTCGGGGGTGTTCAAGGCTAGGTCTCCTGGAGGCAAGTCTGCAGTTTGTTCTCAAAAGTTAATAGCTTACCTCCTGGCTATTTCTTTAAAAGGGGCACGAGAGGGGACTAGAAATAGAGCAGGGTGGGAATCTGACCCATCGTAACCACTCAGGAGGCCCTGGCCTGGAAAATTCCCCTGTACATGGTAAAAACAAACATTTGAAATGGAGGGAGAAACCAGGCTTAAACAAAGAGTGAAACCAGTTCCCATTTAAACTCTCCTGCCGATAACCATATGTGCCCCCTCATTTGTTTTCCAAACATCAGTTTTCCATCATTTGGACAGAGTCTCAATCTGAATCTGTCCAGAACATAGGAAGAAAATATTTTGAAATTTCATAAAATGCTGTGTCTGTATATGAGGAGCATTTGCTCCATGTTCAAACAGTCTACTGAAAGAAATAGTATTGTGCAAACTTTTGAATCATACTATATTTTTAAGGCAATGGTGACCTCTTCTTGCTGATCCCATCTGTCTGTGTACTATAGGATCAACTTCAAAATGAATGGAAAAAACAGACAAATGTCAAAAGCCATCTGTTTTGTTTCATGTCATTTGTAATTTGTCTTTGTAACCTACCCTCCCTTTGCTGTGTTACTTCTGTGGGACCTTTACTTAGGTCCCCAGCAACCTCCTCAGAGCCTGCCTGCCCTCTTACTTCACCTGCAGCCTGGCTAAGTGCACTCTTACTGCTCCCAGAAAAAAAAATACAGCCAGTAGAAATAACTGGAATCCTCTATACTCATGTAAGTGTCCTGGGCTCTCTGGTTTTGTGTACTCACTGCAGTTAACATTTTGCCTACCTGTGGCCTCCACTTTGGGAAGAAAGTGAAAAATATTTTCTCCCATGCAACAATCCTTCAAACTCTTCTTGCCGCCCCCCCCTTGGCTTCAGTGCTTTTGTAACAGCTTATGAATGGCCAGCAATGACTTTTTGTAAATGTTACATGTTTTCTTTTTGCCAGGACAAGGGTGAGATTAAAGGACCAGCTAATACTGCCTCCTGTACTGTGGAGGTTAAGACTGTGGGTGCTGACATTAGAGTGCCTTGGTTTCAAATCAAACGTTCCCATTTAATACCTATGTGATTTCAGAAAAGTTATTTAAACTCTGTGAGCCCTACTGTACTGATTTTTTTTTTAATGAAGGTAATATTACTAGCTTATAATAGTACCTAGTATGTGCTAGGCACAATTTTTAAGCACTCTAAGCATAACAACTCATTTAATTCTTATATCTCCATGATGTAGGTAATTAACATCATCCCCATTTCTCAGATGAGAAAACTGAGACACAAAGAAGGAAAGTAACTTGGCCATAGTCATGGAATTACTAAGTGGTATAGCTGAGCTTGTGAACCAGGTAATTGGACCCAGAGGCCATGTACATACACTGGTTTGCTATATTGCCTATCTATTAAAGTATTGAGTATAAAGCATTTAGCACAAAGTTTGGCAAATGGGATTTATTGTCAACTGGTATAATCACTACCATCACCTGTATTTATCTTTCTTTTGTCACTCTTGCTTCTACTATACTTATTGTGTAAGGTTAACCACTCTCAACCCCACAAAAAGAAAAAGAGCAGTAATCTGGGCTGCAATAGCTGCCTAATCCTTCTGATATTGTATACTTTGTATTTAAACGACAAATATGATAGAGACCCATGAAAGGAGACACTGCTTGTTAATATTTCTTTTAGAAGAATTGAGAATTATATCCTTCCTGTCACTATCTCTCCAGCAAAAGCCAACAAAAATTGCTTAACACAAGGGAGAAATTTTAGAAATGTTAGACTTCAAGTAAAGTTGCTGCTGTTCTTTTATTAAACAGGGGTAAATTTTTTCAAAAAGTAATGAAAGTTGTAAAAGATGCTGGTGGAATTTAACTCTACTACTAGAATAAATTCCCTAGTCTCCACTCCTAAACTCATTTTAGAATGCCAGTATCAGGGTAAAAGAAAGAGAAAATTCTACAAATAATTATATTCTTCTTTTAAAGTGAGCCACTAACTTTAAAACTCTCTAACACATTTGTGGAAACTTCATTTTTTTGTTTGAGATTTATTTGAATGAGCTGTTATGATTGGAGACAGTAAGAATTTCAGATTAATGTTTTGCAGCCAAAAAAAAAAACCCCACTGGAAAGCTGGCAAGTGTTCATAAGTCAGACCCAGAATTATGTAGGTTGAAGACTCCCAGTGGACAGACGGAATATATAAGAAGGAAACCAGAGATCTGGTGCTATTACGCCCCTGATTCTAAGGGAACGAATAAGCACAAAATTAAAAGCACTCTTCAGCCTGAATTTTTAAGGTAAGTCTGCACAATTTATACATACTTTATTTGGAAAGTAAAACATACATTAAATGAAAATTTTTTTATGGATGTACTTTCCCTTTTTCCTGTATTTTAACACTGTATTTTGCAAAATTCCTAAATTATTAAACTACTGTTTCTCTTACAGGAGTGTACTTAAGAACGAAGCAAGCTGATTTATGATAACTAAGTTTTAAACACAAACGAGTAAGTCTTCAAGTGAGTTTATTTTAGATTCTTTCATGTTAATTTGTTAAGTCAAGATTATGAAAGAGTAAAGCTCTAAACTAAAGTGATGTTTATTGTTTA
>SJYC01046319.1:0-12528 GCA_006408675.1 Madoqua kirkii
CACTTACTATATGTAGGCACTACTGTAAGTTCTTTATGAGTCTGATTTCATTTAATCCTCATGACCACAAAATATATGAAATGCTATTACTAGTTATATAGATAAAGAAAATGAGGCATAAAGAGACAAGTACTTTTCCCAAAGTCACTTGGATTATTAAGTGGCAGAACTGGCACATGATCCCAAGCATTTTGGCTCCAGATCTTAATTTCTTAACTTCTAGTGCAACCTCCTCTAGTTTATAATACATTTCCAAGAATATATTATTTTAGTAAGAAGAGACAGTATATTGAAATATGACCACATGATAAGGTGAAAGAGGTACAGTCTCAAATTTGGGGGAAAAGTATTAACAGAAGCAAAGAAAAGATTTAAAACAAAATTATACCTTGAGAAAACCATAATTCAAAAAGACACATGTATCCACAGTGTTCACTGAAGCACTGTTTACAATAGACAGGACACGGAAGCAACCTAGATGTCCATCAACAGATAAGTGGATAAAGAATATGTGGTAAATATATACAAAGGAATATTACTTGGCTATAAAAAGGAACAGATTTAGTCAGTTCTAGTGAGTTGCATGAATCTAGAGACTATTATACAGAGTGAAGTATTAGTCTGGTGCAAAAGTAACTGGTTTTTGCATTGTTGAAATTTGCTATTTGATATTGGAATGAAGCGAGGTATTAGTCGCTCTTTCATGTCCAACTCTTTGCAACCCCATGGACTATAACCCACCAGGCTCCTCTGCCCATGGAATTCTCCAGGCAAGAATACTAGAATGGGTTGCCATTCCCTTCTCTAGGGGATCTTCCCAACTCAGGGGTCAAACCTGGGTCTCCTGCATTGAAAGTAGATACTTTACTGCTGAGCCACCAGGGAAGCCGCTGATATTGGAATACATTCTAAATAAATGTGGATATGTTATATATCACTGTAATGTGCATTTCTCCTTTTGTGTTTTTTGCTAATGACTTATTACTTACCATTTATTTTATATTTATTTAGACTATGGAAATGATGTTAGTTGCTGTTGTTCAGTCACTAAAACATGTCCAACTCTTTGCAACCCCATTGACTGCAGCACTCAATATGTCAGCAAATTTGGAAAACTCAGTAGTGGCCACAGGAAATGATGTTAGATTAAAAATTTGAGACATTTTCTTATTTGAGTTCAAAATGAGTTGTAAAGCAGTGGAGGCAACTTGCAACATCAACACCATATTTAGCCCAGGAACTGCTAACAAACGTATATTGCACTGGTGGTTCAAGAAGTTTGGAGACAAGGAGACAAGAGTCTTGAAGGTGAGGACGGGCACAGTGGCTAGCCACAGGAAGTTGACAACAACAATTGAGAGTGATCATCTGAATTGATCCTCTTACAACTACAGGAGAATTTGCTGAAGAACTCAATGTTGACCATGCTGTGGTCATTTGGCATTTGAAGCAAATCGGAAACAAAAACGTTTGATAAGTGGGTGCCTCATGAGTTGACTGAAAATACAAAAAAAAAAATCATCATTTTGAAGAGTCATCTTCTCTTATTCTATACAACAACACACCATTTCTCAGCTGGATTGTGATATGAGACAAAAAATGGATTTTATATGAAAACTGGCAATGACCAGCTCAGTGGATGGACTGAGAAGAAGCTCCAAAACACTTCTCAAAGCCAAACTTGCACCAAAAAAAGGTCATGGTCACTGTTCGGTGGTCTGCTCCCAGTCTGACATACTACAGCTTTCTGAATCCTAGTGAAATCATTACATCTGAGAAGTATGCTCAGCAAATCGATGAGATGTACCAAAAACTGCAATGCTTACAATCGGCACTGGTCAACAGAAAGGGCCCAATTCTTCTCCACAACTAAAGTCCAACTGCATGTCACACAACGAATGCTTCAAAATTTGAAAGAATTGGGCTACGAAGTTTTAACTCATTTGCCATATTCATCTGTCCTCTCACCAAATGATAACCACCTCTTCAAGCATCTCAACAACTTTTTGGAGGGAAAATGCTTCTAAAACCAGCAGGAGGCAGATAATGCTTTCCAAGAGTTTGTCAAACCCCAAAGCACGGATTTCTATGCTATAAGAATAAGCAAACTTATTTCTTGTTGGCAAAAATGTGCTGATTGCAATGGTTCCTATTTTGATTAATAAAGATGTGTTTGAGTCTAGTTAGAACAATTTAAAATTCATGTTTCAAAACTGTAATTACATTTATACCAACCTAATAAGTCAGAAAAGAAAAACAAATATATGGTAATGCATATATATGGAATCTATAAAAATGGTAGATAAACCAATTTTCAGGGCAGGAACAGAGCACGGACATAGAGGACAGACTTGCGGACACAGCAGGGAAAGGAGAGGGGGGATGAATTGAGAGAGTAACACTGACTTATATACGCTAATGATGTAGGAGATAGATGAGCTCCAGGTTAGACTTTTAAAACCAGCCTCCTGTTTGCATTTCCCTTCTCTTGATAGGTGGACTCCAGTTGAGGCATTTACAATCAGCCTGTTTGCTCCCCAAAATGGAAGCAACAACAGAAACAGTATAAACAACCAGTGTTTTTCTCTTGTAAACACCTTAAGGTAATAGTCATGGCAAGGACAAAGAGGAGCAAAATCTTGTTTGAGTAAAGGATTAAGAGATCTACACACCTCCCTCTTTGGGGACAAGGGAGACACTACACATGTGCAGAAGGGCTCCTTGTGGGTCAAAAGTCAGAGGATAACACCAGGTCATAATGAGTCTTGCTCCCTCCAGAAGCCTGCACTTCAAGGGGTGCATGTGCACCCAAGGGGAGGATCCCGGGTTTGTCAAGTGTGGAAAAAGAAATCAGATAATTGGCCTAAAGAAAGACAAAGGCCCGGAAGAACTGACCTATATAAACGACTTAACCATCTCTTTACTGGGCTCCTCTTCACTGGGGGAATGCCCACATCCTTTATTTCTGGGTGTGGATCTCTGCCTTGCTTCTGTCTCAACTAAACAAATTGTTTCTCTATGTGCTCTCCTAAGTGTTGTTGTGCTATGTCTAATAATAAACTTTGTACCTTCATTTACAGTTTCCGCCTCCATGATAAATGCATTTTTCACTGGGGGCAAAGATTCAGGGAAAATTAGCTTCTAGCCCTTGCTGGTTTGGTGGCTAGGATTCCTGGTTTACATCCAGGCTTCCCAGGTTCAACTCCTTGGCAGGGAATTAAGATCTTGCTTCATGTGACCACGTACTACTGCCTCACCAAGATCACTACCATGTATAAAATACATAGTGGGAAACAGCTGTATAGCATGGAACTCAGTTCAGTGCTGTGTGATAACCTAGAGAGATAAGATGGGGGGTGGGGTGGGAAGGAGGGGATATATATACTTATAGCTGATTCACATTGTTGTACAGCAGAAACCAGCACACCATTGTAAAGCAATTATCCTCCAATAAGAAATAAATAAATAAAATTATCCCTATGAAAGAAATGATATTTAATGATGTTCAGGGGCTCAGACTTTGGGATCCTTACAAAACTGATACTAATTCAAATTCCAGACCTGGTACTGTTAGGGGAAGCACACTGATTGAAACTGCCCACCCTGGACAGGCACCATAGTAACCATGTGCATGAGTTATTTTATGACAGGAGGTTCTGGTAAGGAATATGGAACTGGAGGAGTTCAGGAAAGGTCAAAAGGAGACACCACATGCCTGACCACTTCCCAAAATCATCCTGTCTGGCATCCATCTTGGCTGAACAAGGTGTGCACCACTAGGAAGGACTCTGAGTCAGAATGATCGGCTAAAGACAACCCGGAAACTAATACCATCAACATAAAACCGAGACTGCAAGCCATATGACAGAGCAGTTCTCCTGGGTTCCCTTACCCTCCTGCTCTCCTCCCAGGCTCCCTTTCCCAATAAAAGCTCTTGCTTTGTTAGCGCATGTGTCTCCTCGAACAATTCATTTCTGAGTGTTAGACAAGAGCCCAATTTCGGGCCCTGGAAGGGGTCCCCCTTCTTGCAACAGTACTAATTAAGCCTTGCAACCTTGAGCAAACTAGCAAACTTCTCTGTGCTTCAGTTTCCTCAACTGTAAAATGTGGGTAACATCATAACTCACATTAAATGGCAATTGAAAAGAATAGATAATGCAAATAAAGCCTATAACACAGTGTCTAGGGCACAGCAAGAACTCAATCATGTTAGCTATATTATCATCATTATTATTACTATTCTATTTTCTCAATTGTACAATAAAAATGGAAATGGCAAATTATTTTGACATTTCATAATATCTATAATATTTGGCATCGTGCTGACATTATCTTAAAATTCAGGCCAAATGAAAATTAATTCAACCCCAAGGAAGACAAGGAGCAAACTAAACATAATATCTAACAAGAAACACTGGAGAGAAGCACAGTTAAACAGAGAAATCATGGATGTTTCTGCTTATACAGTTTCAGGTGCCACAGAAAATCAGCAAATCCATGACACACCAGGCAGCAAGGCAATATGTGTCAGGCAGGCAGCCAGAGATAGAGAACAGGATCCAGAGCCAGAGACAGGGATGGGTGGAGAGCAGGTCACGAGCAGATCAAGTAGCCTCTTAGGAATAAGTGTGAGCATGATCTGGACAAGCAGTGAGTTAAAGCAAAACAGTCAAATTGGAAGCCCTACGGGGTCAAGCAAGTAATCTGCTTCAGGATGCTAAGGAAAGAAGGGAGGCCAAGGGCGAGGTGGTGGGATGGGAGGAAACTAGAGGGTGCTGGGATAAGGGTAGATGCTGAAAACCAAAAGCAGAACGGGAACAAATTTCAAATGGAGAATGCAGCCGCATTGCGTCAGAATCAAGTGGACTTTGGAGCTAAGAAAGTTCACTGTTCCAGCTTCAGCTGTTCTACTTCCCCTGCTGCCACGGGAATCTGGCCTGGGGGCTTCCAGCAGAGGCAATGGAAACAGCTGGCTAAGTGAAGAACGTGGGGTTAAAGAGCTGAAAACAGTGCCTGCAAAGAAAGAGCATGTTTTGCTTATAAAGGAAATCAGAAATGTGCTAACGGGGGTATTTAAACATGAATGAGGTATTTAGGTATTTAAATACCCAAAAGAAAATCATTCCATAGCAAGAATACCTAAACTTAAAAAGATTTAACAGATACAAGCACATACTTCAGTAAATGAGTTAATAAACCATATAGCTAAACATGCCTAGCATTTTCGGTTCATTCCTCTGTCTAGAAGCTTCCCAGTCATCTCCCACTCTTTCTAAGGGCAGAGAGCTGCTTAACAACCCTTCAGTGTTTCAGGCAGCAACAGGCTCTCAACTATTAATGGCAAATCTACCAGAAGCCAGATATACCTGGGAACAGATGAAAGGTTTCATTTGTTCAACTTTTAACTTTACACCAGTTCCCACTCAGGACCTCTGAGCACATTACTGGAAATTTTTTAAATATACAGTTACTGGTGTGAAGAGGTTTCTGAAAACATACAAAGCACACATTCAACAAGAAAGTCCACCTGAAAATTCTGTGAGGGTGAAACTGGATTGAAATATTACAGCATGCCTTTTCTTTTTACAAAGACCAAAGCAAGTTCAAAGACTCAGAAACTTTCTTGAAAATGATAGAAACGTTATAGCAAATTCGGTTTCATCTTGAATGCCAAATCCAACAGATTGGTAGTTGCTTCATGAAGTCCTGTATACCTGATCAAATTAGTGATGTCTGCCATAGGCCAGGGAGGAGGAAAGAGATAGTCACCGTTGTTAACAAGTTGGTCTTACTTTGAGCCTCAGGCTATCTGGGTATACTGCTTTCTATCCTAAAGGTGCACTCTGGCAGCTTATGGGCTGCATTCCCACTGAAGATGTGCTTTGGCCCTCACAGTATATTTTTTTAAATTAGTTGCTGATATTTTATAATGGGAGATCTCATATTTGTAAAGGATTGGAATTTTTCTTTAAAAACGGAAATTTCTAGCAATTTTAGACCTATCTTCCCAAATGGCAACTGTCACCTGTTTCTGAGTAGTGGCTGCTTCCTTTAGATGGGATGTCCTCTCTTAAATTTGCCTTCTTTAACTCATTGACATTTACCATCTGGCCTCTGAAGGATATGTGTTTGTAACTCCTTGCTCTATTCCTCTGTGCTACTATAATTTAGTCAAGCTTCTCCACTTTAATGGAGGACTTTGAGTTTCATTATTTCCTTTTCCACTTCAATTCTGTCATTAACCAGGATGACTTTAACTCCTTGGTCTCACAGTTGCTGGGACTTGCTCAGCTTCAGTAAATCCCACCTTCAGTTTAGCAATCAACTCTGTAGCAACAGAAATGCCCTACTGAAACTGAGCAGGACCCTGGGGGCTCCAGGCACAATAGTCTGTGTCCCGCATTTCTTGACTACAGGTAACAGGCTTCTTTCAGCCTCGTGACCTTCCCTGAGTTCCAAAGGGCAGGTTCAAACAGTTGCTAATCAGGGAAGGGAGGGAATGCAGAGACAAAGAAGGAGCAGTCAAGAAACAATAGTGCAGTCCTGGGACAGGTCCTGGTTCCCCCTCAAGGGACATACATAACAATATTTTTGAGCTATTCTGCAGGTGGGAGATGTTAACTGTATGCTGCCCACAAGCACATGACTGATTGGAACCAGAAAGTTGATGATGCTGACTCCCACTTATATCACCGCCAACCAATCAAAAGAACATCCACGAGCTCATCACACCCTCTTTGAACCATTACTATAAAACTTCTTACTACCTCCTCCAGGTCGGAAGACACGGTTTTGAGGGCATTAGCCTACTGTGGCCCCCTCTGCCTGGAAAAGCAATAAAGCTATTCTGTTCAACTTCTCCCAAATCTCTGTCTCCAAGGTTCAGTTCAGAACCAGAATACAGAGGCCAAATTTCAGCTATACTACCTTTGGAGAAGACTCTTGTGAGTCCCTTAGACTGCAAGGAGATCAAATCAGTCACTCCTAAAGGAAATCAATCCTGAATATTCATTGGAAGGACTGATGCTGAAGGACTTGAATGCCAAATCCAACAGATTGGTAGTTGCTTCATGAAGTCCTGTATACCTGATCAAATTAGTGATGTCTGCCATAGGCCAGGGAGGAGGAAAGAGATAGTCACCGTTGTTAACAAGTTGGTCTTACTTTGAGCCTCAGGCTATCTGGGTATACTGCTTTCTATCCTAAAGGTGCACTCTGGCAGCTTATGGGCTGCATTCCCACTGAAGATGTGCTTTGGCCCTCACAGTATATTTTTTTAAATTAGTTGCTGATATTTTATAATGGGAGATCTCATATTTGTAAAGGATTGGAATTTTTCTTTAAAAACGGAAATTTCTAGCAATTTTAGACCTATCTTCCCAAATGGCAACTGTCACCTGTTTCTGAGTAGTGGCTGCTTCCTTTAGATGGGATGTCCTCTCTTAAATTTGCCTTCTTTAACTCATTGACATTTACCATCTGGCCTCTGAAGGATATGTGTTTGTAACTCCTTGCTCTATTCCTCTGTGCTACTATAATTTAGTCAAGCTTCTCCACTTTAATGGAGGACTTTGAGTTTCATTATTTCCTTTTCCACTTCAATTCTGTCATTAACCAGGATGACTTTAACTCCTTGGTCTCACAGTTGCTGGGACTTGCTCAGCTTCAGTAAATCCCACCTTCAGTTTAGCAATCAACTCTGTAGCAACAGAAATGCCCTACTGAAACTGAGCAGGACCCTGGGGGCTCCAGGCACAATAGTCTGTGTCCCGCATTTCTTGACTACAGGTAACAGGCTTCTTTCAGCCTCGTGACCTTCCCTGAGTTCCAAAGGGCAGGTTCAAACAGTTGCTAATCAGGGAAGGGAGGGAATGCAGAGACAAAGAAGGAGCAGTCAAGAAACAATAGTGCAGTCCTGGGACAGGTCCTGGTTCCCCCTCAAGGGACATACATAACAATATTTTTGAGCTATTCTGCAGGTGGGAGATGTTAACTGTATGCTGCCCACAAGCACATGACTGATTGGAACCAGAAAGTTGATGATGCTGACTCCCACTTATATCACCGCCAACCAATCAAAAGAACATCCACGAGCTCATCACACCCTCTTTGAACCATTACTATAAAACTTCTTACTACCTCCTCCAGGTCGGAAGACACGGTTTTGAGGGCATTAGCCTACTGTGGCCCCCTCTGCCTGGAAAAGCAATAAAGCTATTCTGTTCAACTTCTCCCAATCTCTGTCTCCAAGGTTCAGTTCAGAACCAGAATACAGAGGCCAAATTTCAGCTATACTACCTTTGGAGAAGACTCTTGTGAGTCCCTTAGACTGCAAGGAGATCAAATCAGTCACTCCTAAAGGAAATCAATCCTGAATATTCATTGGAAGGACTGATGCTGAAGGACTGGTGCTGAAGTTGAAGCTCCAATACTTTGGCCACCTGATGCCAAGAGCCACTCATTAGAAAAGACTCTGATGCTGGGAAAGATTGAAGGCAGGAGGAGATGGGAACAACAGAGGATGAGATAGTTGGACGGCACCACCAACTCAATGGACATGAGTTTGAGCACATTCAGAAAATGATGAAGGACAGGGAAGCCGGTTGTGCTGCAGTACATGAGGTCGCAAAGAGTTGGACATGACTGAGCAACTGAACAACAAACCTTCAAAGCTGCTCAATTTCAAGGTTCAAGTTTTTTGTTTTTGTGTTTCCTTTGTTTTACCATAACTTCATGTCAGTACAGATGTTTCTGTCTTTATTTCCAAGAAATGTGCCATTATTTGTCACCCAGATGGATTTGGAAAATATGAAACAGGTAATTTTTCATATTTTCCACACCTATCAGCCCCTTTCTGGATCTTCTTTTGTTCCTATGGCCTATCATGACACTGCTTCTCTTAAAAATATTTTCATTTCTTTTGTTGCTTTGTCCTTCTCTCATATCTGGTTCACCAAACCTCATCCCTGGATCAATCCAATCACTCAGCTTCTCTAGGGTAATGAACACTGCTGGATAGTCACACTACAAATTCCTGATCTTCCGTCTCAATGAGGCTTAAGTCCATAAATATTACCTTCTCCTACTCCCCTAAATATCTGCTTCAAAGAATTGCTACTCTCCTCAAACTATAGTCTATTTTTGCTTGCATTGCTTCGAGGGGCAACTTTTGTTTTCTACTTGCTGAGAAAATCAAGGCCATCAGATGAAAGAAGTTCCATACTTTGCTCCTCTACCATCTACAAATGTACTAGATGCTGTCATTTAACACTTTTGAAAGCACTGCTTTTGTTCATTGATTAAATATTGTCATTACCCAGGATTCCAATGTCAGCTCTATGTTCTTCTCATATTATACACTTTCCCTTGTTTTCCCATGCACTTACATAAAATACCTCTCTCCCAAGCTCAAAACCCACATATTGAAGTGTCTTAGATATCTCTATTTGGATAATCTAAAGACACTGAGAATTCCACATGTCTCAAATTGAACTCCTCTTTCTCCAGTTCTGACTTCTCTCTCCATTAATGGCATAAATACCCACTCAGTCTCTCAAGCCAAAGATGTATGAGTCATTGTGAAGGTCCATCCTTCTCTTCCTCACCCAAGTCCTAGTATTCCAGATCTTAAATGTAAGCAGTACAAGAGAGAAACAGTGAAGACACCATCTTGGCAATAAGAGAAACAAGATAACCTTGTGAGACCTGATTGTAGTTTGGCCCTGGGGAATCCATTCTCCCACAGAACTCCTACTTTAAATTCCTGAAATATAAATTTGATCATATCACTTCTCATCAATGGTTTCAGAATAAAGCTAAAGCAGTAATTTAGAGTGCAGGTCCTTCCTGAACCAGTCCTTAGCAACACAGCTAGCTCCACTTCTTGCCTCTTCTCCACGTGCCCTCTATGCATTAGCCATATGGAACTGCTTGCACTTTCCTGAATGTATTGCACTCTTTCATATCTGTACTTCCACTCATGCTATTCTCTCTGCTTAGAATTAGCCCACATTCCTAATCTTTTTTCCCTCTTGTCTGCTGGCTAACTCTAAACTTTTCCTTCAAAACATAACTTAAATATAAACTCCTCCAAGAAGAATCCCCTGACCCTTGAAGGACAGGAGAAATTGCCACTCTAAAATATGTCTCTTTATCCTAAGGATTGTTTTAGGCTGATAATGCTTAAGAAATGGGCTTCCTTGGTGGCTCAAGTGGTAAACAATCTGCCTGCAATGCAGGAGACCTGGGTTTGATCCCTGGGTCAGGAATATCCCCTGGAGGAGGAAATGGCACCCCACTCCAGTATCTTGCCTGAAGAATTCCATGGACAGAGAAACCTAGTGGGCTATAGTCCATGGGGCTGCAAAGAGTCAGATTTGACTAAGAGACTAACACTTTTTAAGAAATGGTAGACATTGGAGAAGCTCTGAAAACTTGAGTAGAAGTCATCCTTTTGTAAGAGACATTTACATTTATAAGGGAAATCTACATTTGTAGGTGTGTTTCCTCATCAGCCCTTAAAGAAGAGTGGGATGATTAAATCACTGCAAATTCTTATCAATGGAGAAAGTCATGACCTAAATCTTCATGACAACCTTACTCTTGTTTACCATGTTTTTTCCAAGAGTCTGCTGTGACTGGCTCCCCACTCCCCAAAATCTTTTGTTTTTAGCTGGAGATGGTATTAACTGCGATGACTTAGGCCATTTCAGGGAGTGAGTTTTCCTGGATATCTCCCATGTATATAAGAGGTACATATGCTATTAAACTTTGTTATTTTTCTCCTGATAATCTTTATTTCAGGAGGTCTCAGTCAAAAATCTAGAAGGGTACAGGGAAAATTATTTTCCCCCCTCCTTTTCTGTACCCTCAGTACTTTGTGTATATGTTTATTACAGCACCTTAGTACACTGACTTAAGAATACTGATTTACTTGTAAGATGCTTCTATCATACAGTAAAGGTGCAAAGGCAGGGATTTTTTGACTGATATTTCTGCATCTATACTGCTTAGTACATCAGTTCAGTTCAGTTCAGTCGCTCAGTTGTGTCCAACTCTTTGCAACCCCATGAATCGCAGCATACCAGGCCTCCCTGTCCATAACCAAAGAGTTTACCCAAACTCACGTCCATCAAGTCAGTGATGCCATCCAGCCATCTCATCCTCTGTCATTCCCTTTTCCATCTGCCCCTAATCCATCCCAGCATCAGGATTTTTTCCAATGAGTCAACCCTTCACATGAGATGGCCAAAATATTACAGTTTCAGTTTCAGCACCAGTCCTTCCAATGAATACCCAGGACTGACCTCCTTTATGACGGACTGGTTGGATCTCCTTGCAGTCCAAGGGACTGTCAAGAGTCTTCTCGAACACCACAATTCAAAAGCATCAATTCGTCGGCACTCAGCTTTCTTCACATCCATACATGACCACTGGGAAAACCATAGCTTTGACTAGATGGACCTTAGTCGGCAAAGTAATGTCTCTGCTTTTGAATATGCTATCTAGGTTGGTCATAACTTTTCTTCCAAAGAGTAAGCGTCTTTTAATTTCATGGCTGCAATCACCATCTGCAGTGATTTTGGAGCCCAAGAAAATGAAGTCTGACACTGTTTCCACTGTTTCCCCATCTATTTGCCATGAAGTGATGGGACCGGATGCCATGATCATCATTTTCTGAATGTTGAGCTTTAAGCCAACTTTTTCACTCTCCTCTTTCACTTTCATCAAGAGGCTTTTTAGTTCCTCTTCACTTTATGCCATAAGGGTGGTGTCATCTGCATATCTGAGGTTACTGACATTTCTCCCAGCAATCTTGATTCCAGCTTGTGCTTTTTCCAATGCAGCATTTGTCATAATGTATTCTGCATATAAGTTAAACAAGCAGGATGACAACATATGGCCTTGACGTACTCCTTTTCCTATTTGGAACTAGTCGGTTGTTAATTAAAAGGGTCTTCTCTAGTGGCTCAGTGGGTAAAGAGTCTGCCTGTAATGTAGGAGACCTGGGTTCAATCCCTGGGTCAGGAAGATATCTTGGAAAAGGAAATGGCAACCCACTCCAGTATTCTTGCCTGGAGAATTCTATGAACAGAGGAGCCTAGGGGGCTGCTACAGTCCATGGGGTCACAAAGAGTCAGACATGACTGAGTGACTAATACTTTCACTTTTTAGATGCTTATTTTTTAATAAATAAAAATGAAAGAAACATGAATGAAAAGGTAATTAGTGAATAGAAGAGACTAGAAATGTATGTATCTATGATTTCTTTTTTACACTAAAATCAAATTTATATTTTAATCAGGTACTTCTGTTTCAGTTATGTACATGTGAGAGGTAATTAAGGATTTTTTTTTCCACTATTTCTTTTCTATTTTTTTTTACTTTACAATATTGTATTGGTTTTGCCATTGGATTTATAAGAATTTATACCTGTGTGGATCACAGTAAACTGTGGAAAATTCTGAAAGAGATGGAAATACCGGATGGGGAAACCTATATGCAGGTCAGGAAGCAACAGTTAGAACT
>SJYC01046321.1:0-22715 GCA_006408675.1 Madoqua kirkii
ACTGGTTCCAAATAGGAAAAGGAGTACGTCAAGGCTGTATATTGTCACCCTGCTTATTTAAGTTCTATGTAGAGTACATCATGAGAAATGCTGGACTGGAAGAAGCACAAGCTGGAATCAAGATTTCCAGGAGAAATATCAAGAACCTCAGATATGCAGATGACACCACCCTTATGGCAGAAAGTGAAGAGGAACTAAAAATGCTCTTGATGAAAGTGAAAGAGGAGAGTGAAACAGTTGGCTTAAAGCTCAATATTCAGAAAACGAAGATCATGGCATCCGGTCCCATCACTCCATGGAAATAGATGGGGAAAGAGTGGAATCAGTGTCAGACTTTATTTTGGGGGGCTCCAGAATCACTGCAGATGGTGATTGCAGCCATGAAATTAAAAGACGCTTACTTCTTGGAAGAAAAGTTATGAGCAACCTAGATAGTATATTCAAAAGCAGAGACATTACTTTGCTGACTAACGTCCATCTAGTCAAGGCTATGGTTTTTCCTTTGGTCATGTATGGATGTTAGAGTTGGACTGTGAAGAAGGCTGAGGGCTGAAGAATTGATGCTTTTGAACTGTGGTGTTGGAGAAGATTCTTGAGAGTCCCTTGGACTGCAAGGAGATCCAACCAGTCCATTCTGAAGGAGATCAGCCCTGGGATTTCTTTGGAGGGAATGGTGCTAAAGCTGAAATTCCAGTACTTTGGCCACCTCATGTGAAGAGTTGACTCATTGGAAAAGACTTTGATGCTGGGAGGGATTGGGGCAGGAGAAGAAGGGGATGACAGAGGATGAGATGGCTGGATGGCATCACGGACTTGATGCACGGGAATCTGAGTGAACTCTGGGAGTTGGTGATGGACAGGGAGGCCTGGCATGCTGCGATTCATGGGGTTGCAGAGCCAGACACGACTGAGCAACTGATCTGATCTGATGGACACTTTATCTTTGACAAAGGAGGCCAGAGTATACAATGGAGAAAAGACAATCTCTTTAACAAGTGGTGCTGTAAAAACTGGTCAACCACTTGTAAAAGAATGAAACTAGAACAGTTTCTAACCCTATACACAAAAATGAACTGAAAATGGATTAAAGATCTCAGCATTTGACCAGAAACCGTAAAACTCTTGGAGGAAAACATAGGCAGAACACCCTCTGACATAAATCACAGCAGGATCCTCTATGATCCACTTCCCAGAGTAATGGAAATAAAAGCAAAAATAAACAAATGGGACCTAATTAAACATAAAAGCTTTTGCACAACGAAGAAAACTATGAGCAAACTGAAAAGACAGCCTTCAGAATGGAAGAAAATAATAGCAAACGAAGCAACTGAAAAATAATTAATCTCAAAAATATACAAGCAGCTCCTGCAGCTCAATTCCAGAAAAATAAATGACTCAATCAAAAAATGGGCCAAAGAACTAAACAGACATTTCTCCAAAGAAGGCATACAGATGGCTAACAAACACATGAAAAGATGCTCAATATCACTCACTATCAGAGAAGTGTGAATAAAAACCACAATGAGGTACCATCTCAAGCCAGTCAGAATGGCTGCTATCAAAAAGCCTACAAACAATAAATGCTGGAGAATGTGTGGAGAAGAAGAACCTTCTTACACTGTTGGTGGGAATGCAAACTACTACAGCCACTATGGAGAACAGGGTGGAGATTCCTTAAAAACTGGAAATAGAACTGCCATACAATCCAGCAATCCCACTGCTGGGCATCCACACCAAGGAAACCAAAATTGAAAGAGACACATGTGTCCAAATGTTCATCACAGCACTGTTTACAATAGCCAGGACATGGAAGCAACCTAGATGTGCATCAGCAGATAAATGGATAAGGAAGTTGTAATACATATACACAATGGAATATTACTCAGCCATTAAAAAGAATGCATTTGAGTCAGTTCTAATGAGGTGGATGAAACTGGAGCCTATTATACAGAATAAAGTACGTCAGAAAGAGAAACATCAATACAGTATACCTGTCTCTTATACACATCTCATTTTTTGATTGAGTCATTTATTAATCTCAAAAATATACAAGACCAAGGAAACCAAAATTGAAAGAGACACATGTGTCCAAATGTTCATCACAGCACTGTTTACAATAGCCAGGACATGGAAGCAACCTAGATGTGCATCAGCAGATAAATGGATAAGGAAGTTGTAATACATATACACAATGGAATATTACTCAGCCATTAAAAAGAATGCATTTGAGTCAGTTCTAATGAGGTGGATGAAACTGGAGCCTATTATACAGAATAAAGTACGTCAGAAAGAGAAACATCAATACAGTATACTAACACATATATATAGAATTTACAAAGATGGTAAAGATGACCCTATATGCAAGACAGCAAAAGAGACACAGATGTAAAGAACAGTCTTTTGGACTCTGTGGGAGAAGGTGAGGGTGGGATGATTTGAGAGGGTAGTGTTGAAACATCTATATTATCATATGTGAAGGGGATCACCTTTCCAAGTTCAAAGCATGAGACAGGGTGCTCAGGGCTGGTGCACTGGGATGACCCTGAGGGATGAGATGGGGAGGGAGGTGGGAGGGGGTTTCTGGATGGGGAACACATGTGTGCCCATGGCTGATTCATGTCGATGTTTGGTAAAAACCACTACAGTACTGTAATGTAATTAGGCTCCAATTAAAATAAATAAACTAATTTTCTAAAAAAAGAAAAAAAATAACATGTAAGAAGCCTGAAAAAAATAATTAGAGCTGCCCTGGTAGATGTGAACTTGTATCTCTTGGGGTTTTCATGTTGATTTCTCCAATGATTATTGACGTTGAACATCTTCTCTTGTGCTCAGTGGCCATTTGCATGGAGAGAGCAGTGGATCTGTACCATGAGAGCCCCACCATGAACCAAGTGACAAAACCATGTAGCCTCTTTGGGCCTCGATTTCCAGGCACAGTGAGTAGTTGTTTAATCTGTGTTCATGCAGGGAAGGGACACAGAAAAAAAGAATTTGACTTGAATCTCTTTGGGGAGAAACAGCCACTTCTACCTAGAGTGAAGGAAATGAAATTCATGGAGGAATCCAGAGGGGCAGCTGAGATCCAGAGCTCAGAGGCTGGTCAGGTAATTCCACCTGGAGAGTACGTGGACACTGCCTTCCCTTTCCACTCTCAACAAGGTGGGAAAATTGAAGAAGGGCATGAACCCCTCCCTTCACTCCTTAGTAGTTAAAAGTGGCTGGGTTTTGTGAGATTTCCTTTGACCTGAAGCGCAAGGAGGAAGCTGCCTGGGCAGAACTAAGCACTTCAAGGTCCTCATTGCCCTTCTCCTTTCTGCCCTGGAAATTCTCATCACCTCTGCCCAATAAACAGGGAATGGGGGCATAAAGGGGCCAAGAGTCAGATCCTGAGCTAAGATTGGGACTAGCTAAGATTGGGACAGCAGGTGGTCTTGGGGGCCCTGAGCCTGTGCAGGTCCTGTGTGGGGAGCAGAATGGGGGCAGGAAATCCTGAGGCATTAGGGGTAGGCAGCAGGTCAGTTGTGCTGCCCTGTGGTGTGTGCAGAGCTCATGGGTTTACTTCAATTGTTTCTTTGAAGGGTGGTTACACTGGGGAATAGATCTGGGAAGGTCCATGAGGTCGCTAGGAGTCAGACATGACTGAGAGACTTCACTTTCACTTTTCACTTTTATTCATTGGAGAAGGAAATGGCAACCCACTCCAGTGTTCTTGCCTGGAGAATCGCAGGGAGGAGGGAGCCTGATGGGCTTCCATCTATGGGGTCGCACAGAGTCGGACATGACTGAACCAACTTAGCAGCTTAGCAGCAAGGATGACTTCAGTTCTCCCTTGAAAAACTTCTGTATTTGTTAAGATGTTTTTTCTTAAAGAATAATCAAGCTTGAATTACATTTGTCGATGCAATGAACCTTCTAATAGTACCATCTTCACAGTCTTGATCGTTTTAGCCACCAAAATGCTGCAGGTTACTCAAGCTCCAAGAGACCATTGTCTCTAAAGACAATCTTTATTTGTATCAATCTCCCGCTTTCTAAACTCCATTAACACCTCTGTAAAGGAACAAGGTACCAGGTGGACATAAGCCCCGATTTAATATCTGTCATCTCTGAGTGGAGGCATTATCTGTTACCTTCCTTTTCTTATCTGTGCTACTTGTGTTTCCTCTGCCTCGCTTAAGTCGCTTCAGTCGTGTGGGACTCTGTTTAACACCATGGACTGTAGTCCATGGGATTCTTCAGACAAGGAGGCTGGAGTGGGTTGCCACTTCCTTCTCCAGGGGATCTTCCCAACTCAGGGATCAAACCCCGTCTCCTGCACTGCAGGCGAATTCTATACCGCTGAGCCACTGGGAAGCCCATATCTCCTTTAGTTGAAAGTTATTTCACTAGAGGAGAATGTAACTTTCCTCCATAGGAAAAATTAGTGAAGGCACCCGTCAGGCAGAAATAACCTGTTTGTCGCTGGGACTCTCAGACACATAACATCCCCCACACCAAGCTGGTGTGGACACCACCTGAGGTAACCCCGGGAAAAGGCGCTTAAGAGGTACTGGCTCCCTAACAGGCCCTTGACAAAGAGCAGGAAGTGACAGGGCACATGGAGCGTCTCCTCTTGGGACTCTGCCTCTCACTTGAGGGATAATTCAGGTAATAGTAACCTCAAGCATATGAAGTATACAAACTTGTAACATCAGACTTCCCTGGTGGCTCTGACGGTAAAGCGTCTGCCTGCAGTGAGAGAGACCCTGGTTCGATTCCTGGGTCGGGAAGATCCCCTGGAGAAGGAAATGGCAATCCACTCCAGCACTCTTGCCTGGAAAGTCCCATGAACGGAGGAGCCTGGAAGGCTGCAATCCATGGGGTCGCTGAGGGTCAGACACGACTGAGCAACTTCACTTCAACATCGTTTGATATTGTACTTACTTAAACTTTTTTCCTCTAAATAGTTTTGCGACTGTCGAACGGTAAAATTTCCGTCTTTACCATTCCTTCACTTTCGTCGCTGGCGGCATGGACCCTACAAAGGAGACAAATGGGCTCTCGTGAGGTTTCCTGTCACCTTCCTAATCTCACCTCTCGCACTCGAACTCCTGAGACCAATTGAGGCTGTCTCAGCCCTCCCCTGGGCGGGGTCCAGAGCTAGGAATAGGATTCCGAACCCCTCCTTCGTTAGCGCCCCACCTCCAGTGCGTAGCCAAGGAGACGCCCACGACGCGGGGCGAAGATAAACCCCTCCCACCTCAGCATTCTACCTCCGTTGCGTCTCCGAAGAGACGCCCACGACGGTCGTGGTGGGGGGGATGGGGTCATATTGGCGAGGTAACGCGGGCGACGCTTTACGGCAATGATGAGCAGGGTCGCAGTCGAACTTCGCCAGCTATCGCGCGAAGCTCAGGGGGGACCGATTTTTTTCCCGCCGAAGCGTGGACTCAGCCACGTTGGTCCCCTCAGCCTCTTTTGTGTCCTTTCCCCGGGGCAACGCGGGGTGACGCGGGGCCGGGACCGGCAGCCTTTCTGGCCAGAGGGACCCTCCCCATCTTCTAACGTCTGAGCTGCCTGTACCCTGCGTGCAAGGTAGGCCAGTGTTGGCTGCAGCCCGGCCGGCTGGGGGAAGTGGAGACGGGCAGGGGTCGCCGCGTGGGCCGGGCCGTGGTTTGGTGTTCAGGCTGGGCTGGGTGAGCATGGGCACCGGGATTGTATTGCCGTGTGTGTTCTGTGCCCTCGCGCCAGTAGGGAGAGGGTTCAAGTAGAGCCCCTCGGGCCTCCTGGTGGGCCTGGAAGCGGTTCCCAGTGGGCAGAGGACGGGGCAGGCCGGAGGAGTGTCGGAGGCTCGCCAGCTGCTTCTCCCTTCCTCCCCATTTACGTGGCCGCCCTGGAGTCCCCTTCATCGAGTGAGATTGACGTGCTACCCACGGGGACTGGGCATCTCAGAATACATCCCTAGAGAAGTAACATTTCCTTTCAGGAGTTTTTGACCTAAAAAATAATTGTAGCTCCATTCTCACGTATGCACTGCACCACATGGAAGAATGTGCTGTACTTAGTCGCTCAGTCGTGTTCGACTCTTTGCGACCCCATGGACTGTGCCTGCTAGGCTCCTCTGTTCATGGGATTCTACAGGCAAGAATACTGCAGTGGATTGCCATGCCTTCCTCTAGGGGATCTTCCCAACCCAGGGATGAACCGGGTCTCCTGCACTGCAGGCAGATTCTTTACCGACTGAGCCACCAGGGAAGGAGGGCAATCGAAATAAAAGGGTCAGGGATTTTCATGTAAAGGACTGTACATTGTTTACAGTGGGATTATAAGCATTTCATGGTAAAAAGGTTTTGGGGCCAATTGAGACAATTCTAGAGGTGAGGGAATGTCTGGTAATACAGGCGGAACATGGACCTGGATCCCCTCGCTGGTTGCAGATGGTGACGGCCAACTCAGCATACCGCGAGTTTCTTCCCACCGCGAGTGGGTCTGGATACCGTGTCATACAGTACAGGAAGGGCCTCACGGGATCCTGTGGGGCATGAGACCCAGACTCTCTTTGCCAGTAGCAAAAGTAAACGAAAACTCAACTCCAAGCCATCAATATAAAGTGCACATGCATTTGTCTGGGTCTGGGACCAAGCCTTCATCAAGCAAAATTCCACATCCTGTCTGCTGGATGTTCACCCCTCTTCCTGTTAAGGCTTTGTGCATGGTGGCAAGGCACTGCGCCTCCACTGGGGCAATAGATCCTGGATCCCCAGTAGCCCTGAGACCCCAAGGTCTACACTGGGGGACCTTGCTCCTGCAGGACAGGTGAGGATCCCCTGGCCAGAGGCCCTGGGGCAGGAGCTGTAGCTCCTTGTTCCTGAAAATAGCAGCTGCCTAGGCCACGCCCCTGAGGGCCTGCAGCCTTGGTATCCTTAGTGGGCCTATGAGCCCACACTCAACACCACTGCCTGTCCCTTGCACACCTGCTCTAGAGGGGTGCATCGTGGCCAGGTTCTCCCAGAATCCTGTGTGCTCCAAACCCTCCCTTCTTCCCATCACAGGCCTTCCCCAGTGGGATCCAGAGGCAGGACCAGGAGTTCAGTTCACTTCAGTTGCTCTTTGAGACCCCATGAACTGTAGCACACCAGGCCTCCCTGTCCATCACCAACTCCTGGAGACTGCCCAAACTCATGTCCATTGAGCTGGTGATGCCATCTAACCATTGCATCCTCTGTTTTCCCCTTCTCCTCCTGCCTTTATATTTCTCAGCATCAGGGTCTTTCCCAGTGAGTCAATTCTTCGAATCAAGTGGCCAAAGTATTAGAGTTTCAGCTTCAGCATCAGTCCTTCCAGTAAATATTCAGGACTGATTTCCTGTAAGATTGACCAAAGTACTAGGAGGCCAGGCTCAAAAAGTTTCCACTTGATGACACTGTTGCCCCAGAAATGCTATCCACACTCTGGAGGCTGGCCTCTCCCTCAACCCTTTGTGGGTGAAAAAAGGCCCATGGGGGCCAAGAGTCTTCCAAGCCATCAACTGGAATGTTGTGGGAAGAGATGCCTCCTCTTCTGCTCTGCAGTAAGAATGTACAGATAAGGAAAAGCAAAAGAAACCATCCGTCTCTGGGTCCATGTCCATAGCACTAAGAGATTCTGAGTCCACATGGCCGGATCCCCATTTCCTGGTGACTGGGATATGATGTATTCTGTCACTTCGTTATTACTAGTCAGGGTTAGGGCCAGAATTAACCTTGATGACTTACACAAGTAGTGGCTGGATGAAGACCTATGCTACTTGGAATAAATCCAAGTTCTAGCAAATATACAAAGGCTGTGTTCCTATAATATAGATCCTTATGGAATAGGTATAGAGATTGGTCTCTACACAACGTTCTTACTTAAGTGGCTCCATCAGGTTTTTTAACTTCTTTCTAGCTAGGTGACTGAAAGTGCGGAACAAACTCCAAACTGTCATTTCTCCCTTGTGCCAGGACACTCATCCCTCATGGCAGTCAAAAAGTTGAATGTGGGAGAAGGTTTGTATATCTGTGGATACAGGGCTAACAGGTTATTTATTTCAGGAACCTCAGGGCCAATAGTTTAGGTAAACAGAAAGGCTCATCATTGTGTTAAAGCACAAGCTTCAGTCCCAGCAAATTACTGTATGGTGTAACTAAATGGTCACAGTGGGTTACATCACAGATGGTTTGCAGTGCAAAGTCCAGACCATCTGTATGTCTAGGCTTATTTCTTTTAAGAATAGGTAGTGACTGGCTGGATTTTTTCGTTTTTAATGGAACTAGAAAAAGACTGAAGTGTTTTTTGTCTTATTTCTCATATTTTCATGCTGAATTCTTACTGAGGGAAAGTAATTTGCATTGAGGCAAAGGTATTCAACAGTATTTTCTTTCCTTTGCAGGTCGTGGTAAGAAAATCAAAGGGCATGATCAACGGCTCATATATTGCCTTGTGGACCCAGAGTGCAAGGACAGACGAAGCCAGACACTGACTTTACATTTTTGATAGGTAGGTAATATAGCCCTCAATTGTACTTTGATTCTTCTACCCACTTCTGTACAGTAGCCTTCTCTCTCAAGGAACGACTCTCACAGAAATTTCTTGGGTCAGTGTCTGGTATTAGCATGTTCAGGTATACTTAGTTGCTATAGTTGTTCATCGTAATGATCAGAAGAGTTCTGCCTGGGGGACACAAATACCAACAACCTTGAACCAAGAACCTTGAATTCAGTTTAAATTCAAACCCGGAAAAGACCAGTATTTTACTGGAGCCAGTTTCACACCTCTGATAGGTATGGAATAGAACTACCAGGTATACTTTGTGTTTTACTCCTTTGTCTTCTTCAAATATTACTTTCTGAACTGTTTTAATCCAGTGTATACTGGTGCCATGGAGGCGTGTTCTTAATGCTAAGACTGGGCAAAGGAAGCGTTATTTCAGTAACCTGAGACCTCTTAAACCTTTCAAACCAGCCTTCCTGCATAAGGGCAAGGATCCCCAGGCTATAGGCTCTGGGGCAGGAGATTCAGCACCTTGTTCCTGAACATAGCCACTGCCTACACCATGCCCTCAAGGGCCTGACAGCCAGGGGCTTCTTGGTGGGGAAGCCAGACCCCAGAACACCACTACCTGTTGCTCCCACACCTGCTCTGGTGAGGTGGCAGGCCGCCAGGTTCGCTCAAGATCTTCGGAGTGCTGGAAACCCTCACTTCCTCCCGTCATAGGCCTTCCCCCCTGGCAGGATCCACAGGAAGGGACTGCACGCCATGCTCAAAAGGTTTCCACTCGATGGCACTGTTGCTCCAGAAATGCCAACCACCCTCTGTAGCTGGGCCTCTCACTCACCCTTTGGATGTTGAAAAAGGCCCACGGTAGCCAAAAAAGTCTTCCAAACCCTCACAGCTAGGTTGGCTCCACTGGAATGCTGGGGGAAGAGGTGTTTCCTGTTTGGGGAGCTCTCCTGGGCAGTAAGCCCCTAGGAAAAAGGACATCCAGAGGAGCCGTCCAGCTCTGGGTCCAGGTCCACAGCAGTCTCTGAGACTCTGAGCTGTGTGGCCTGGCTACTGCTTCCTCGGAGGACTGGGATGTGATGGATTCTGTCACTTTGTTGTTACTGATCTGGATTAGGACCAGAATTACCTCAGTGATTCACGTATTAGGGTTTGGTTGAAAACCCTTGCCACTTGGAATAAATCCTGGTTCTAGCCGAGCATCATAGTGTGTGCTCCTGTAATAATGGATCCTTCAGAACAGGTGTAGAGATTGGTCCCCACAGAGCATTCTTACTTAAGTGGCTCTGTCCACTTCGGTAACTTGTTTCTAGCTAGGTGACTGAGAGTGCAGAACAAACCCTAGATATGTCATGTGTCCCTTGTGCCAGGACACTCATCTCACATGGGAATCAGCAGGTGGTAAGTGGGACATAGTTTGTGTATCTGTGGAGGCAGGGCTAACAGGTTATTCATTTCACACACCTCAAGGCTGGTAGTTTAGGTAAGCAGGAAAGGTCATCAGCATGTTAAACCACAGCCTCAGTCCCAGCAAGTGACTGTACAGGCAACTAAATGGTCACAGTGAGTTACATCACAGTGGGTTTGCAGTATAAAGTCCAGACCATCTGGGCGTTTAGGCTGACTTCTCCTAAGGGTACATAGTGTGGTTTGATCAGGTTTTTTTTGTTTTCTGTTAATGGAACTAGGAGGTGCCCAGTGTGTGTTTTGTTTTGTTTCTTATATTTTTCAAGCTGAATTCTTACTGAAGGATGTTGATCTGCATCTGTGGCAAAGGAATTCAATGGTATTTTCTTTCCTTTCCAGGTTGTGGCTTGCTAAAATAATAAAAGAGTGTGATCAACAGCTCATATGTGCCCTGGTGTGGAGCCAGCGTTGAGGCACAGACGAAAAACAGACATTGATTCCACACTTCTCGTAAGTACATAATACAGCCCTGAGTGGAGCTTTGGTTCTGTTACCCACTTCTGTACAGTAGGCACCTCTCTCAAGGCAGATCCCTCACCGAATTTCTCAGGTTACTATCTGTGAGTAGTGTGTTCAGGTAGACTTAGTCACTACAGCTGTATCATCATAATGATCAGAAAAGTTTTCCCTGCTTGATTCAACTAAAACTGGAGCCTGGCAAGGGCCATTATTTTCCTGGAGCCGATTTCACACATCTGATGGGTGTGGAAGAGAACTCCCCCGTGTACTTTGTGATTTACTCCTTTGCCTTTCAGAAAGATGATTTTCCAAAGTGTTTTAATCCAGTTTATACTGGTTCCCTGGAGGTACATCCTTAATGCTAAGCAAACCCTTAATGCTAATGCTAAGCCTTAATGCTAATGCTAAGCCTTTGCCCTGAGCAAAGGCAGGGTTAGTTCAGTGACCTGAGTCCTTCTGAACCTACCGAAAGTAGCCTTCTTGCAGGATGGGCCAGGTGGCCCGGGGCAGGAGCTTCAGCACCTTGTTCCTGAACATGATCGCTCCTGACGACACACCCGCCAGGGCCTGACAGCGAGGGGCTCCTTGGTGGGATAACCAGGCCCCGGAACACCACTACTTGTTGCTCCCACACCTGCTCTGGTGAGGTGGCAGGCCGCCAGGTTCGCTCAGGATCTTCGGAGTGCTGGAAACCTTCACTTCCTCCCTTCACAGGCCTTCCCCCAGCAGGATCCACGGGAAGAGCCTGCATGCCATGCTGAAAAAGTTTCCCCTTCATGGCACTGTTTTCCCAGAAATGCTATTGCCCTCTCCTGCTGGGCTACTTCCTCTGCCCTATGTTGGTGAAAAAAGGCTCTGTTTGTGCCCAGGAGCCTTCTAAGTGCTGTAACGGGGCATTGCTTAGTGGATTGTTGAAGAAAGAGGTGTCTCCTCCTTAGGGGGCTTCTCCTGGCAGTAAGGTCATACCTTTGTGTATATCTAAAGCATCCTGTCCACCTGTAGTCCATAGCAGTCTAGGAGATTCTGAGTCCACATGGCCTGGATCCTATGTTTTCTGGCGATCACTATGTGATATGTTCTGTCAGTTTGTTATTGGTCAAGTTTCAGGCCAGAATTCCCTTGGTTGAAGGCCTTTGCCACTTGGAATAAATCCAGGTTGTAACCATGCATACAAAGTGTGCGTTTGTGTTATATGAATCCTTTTGGAATAGGTGTACAGATGCTGTAATTATCATCACTATAAATGTCTGCATAATTTTAGGAAATTTAAAAATATACTATATATTCAATAAGTACCCATTTTTACCTCCCGAGGTTTCTGACAGTCTTAATTTCAAAGAGTTGCTGGTTATTTTTACAAAAGTACCCCTGTGGAAGTGTCAGTGGAGGACTCTTGGTGGTAGTCATAGTAAGGTGAAATATGCCCCTGACTTCATGGAAAAAATGACATCAACCTCAGATGTTAATGAAGTTGTTAATCAAGACAAACTCATTCATTGCCAGTAGGAATACAAAATATTCTAACCACTCTATGTAATAAATGAAAACTTAATGTGGTCTATTTTGAAGGGTAGCTATCTTTGAGGAAAAAAGAAAATTTACTAGCCTTCAAACAAAGGGAAAGTGGGATGCTCAGGGTTTCACGCTGGCTCCTTCTGTTGGTGAATTCAAAACATAAGAACAGTAATAAATGTGAGCAAAAGTGGAAGCAAGTTGTTAGGAAAGGGCCAGCCTGTAAAGAAGGAAATATACTTAGGCAACCTCTGGAAAGATTATTTATCTACCCCATAGTACTCAGCCAATGAGCAACTGGGGAAGGGACTTGCGTGTTAGAAAATAAATTGCTTGTTGTAACTGCCCTGGGTGTGCCTGCCCACCAGACACATCTTGCAAGACCTTCACTAAAGCCTTGCTTCCCACTGCACCTTGTGTCTCTAAGTCCATTCTTTTGGTTTGGGCCAGTGGGCTTTATTCCCATACTTTGGAAGTTTGGCAATCACACAGAAACATGTACACAAATGTTTATAGTTTTTTTTCATAATTTCCAAATGTTGTAAGCAACCAAGATGTCCTTGAGTCGGTGAATAGATGAACAAATATACTGTGGAATAAAAGGAGCTATCAAGCTGCAAACGTACTTGGAAGAAACCTAAATGCACATTGCTAAGTGTAAGAAGCCAACCTGGGGGGAAAAAAACATTTACTGATAAGGTTCCAACTGTATGACATTCAAGAAAAGGCAAAAACTGGGGACAGTTAAAAGATAAGTGGTTATCAAAGATTCCATGGAGGGATGGAGAGATGAATAGGTGGAACACAGGATTTTTTGTTTTTTAGGACAATAAGAGTCTATCTAATGTACTATAATGGTGGACACATATCATATATTTGTCAAAACCCATAGAAGTGTGACACAATTATTGAACCCCAGTGTAAACTAGAGTTCATTACAAATTAGAGTTGTAACAAATGTGTAACACTGTCAGAAGCTGTTAAGAGGGAAAGCTGGAGTGAGGAGTAGGCAAATGGTCATATTCTCTGTACTTTCCACTCATTTTTCTGTAAACTTAAAACTACTAAAAATGTATTAAATTTTTAAAAAACTCTGACAGTTCATTTCTTAACTGTATAACCTTGAAAAGAGGTTGCACTGTATAAAATACAAACGAATCTTTTTACAACCTTAATTGAGCATCCAAAATGAGATGCTCCCCAAAATCTGAGTGTTGAATGATATATGCTTTATGATGATTAACTGAAACACTTGTATAGAAAGTTATGTGAGGTGAGAAGTTAAAATATGGGTGCTAGGTAAAAGACACCCTTCTGAATAGGGGTTAAGAGTATGCCACCCCAAAACCAGCTTCTTTGTAATATTTTCAGGTAAAGGCCCTGACACATGAAAAGCTCCAAAAACAGCACAAGCTTTCCTTCTACAAAGGAAATTTCCATTTATAAGGGAAATTTCCATTTGTAAAATGTGTCTCTCCTTTAAAAGGAAGAACTCTTATTTAACTTTGACCTCTAACACTGTGTGGGTGTACAACTATGATGATCTCTATACATATATCCTGCAAAGTGATTACTGCAATAAGATTGGTTAATATCACCTCACACAGTTAGCTAAGATTTGCTGTTAGCGACTTTCAAGTGTAAAAAAAATTCACTGTGCTGTACATTAAATCTCCAGCACTTATTCATTCATCTCTTATAAGAAGAAATTTGTACTTTATGACAATTTTCACCTACTTCCCCTGTTCCTAGCAGATCCCACATATAAAGAAGTATATTATTTGTCTCTGACTTATTTCACATAGCATAATGCCTTCAAGATTATCCATGTTGCCGCAAGTAGTAGAATTCCTTCTTCTCTGTGACTGAACAGTAATTTCATTTTATGTGTGTGTGTGTATCACATTGTCTTTGCTATTTTGTTGGAGGGAGCCACCACACAACTTGTGGGATCTTAGTTCTCTGACCAAGGATTGAACCTAGGCCCTTGACAGTGAAAATGCAGAGTCCTAAACATTGGACTATTGGGGAAGTCCCTATATCACATTTTCTTTATCCATTCTCCCCACAGTAGACACCTACATTGTTTCTGTCTTGTGGCTAAATAATGCTGCAGTGAACATGGGAGTGCAGATATCTGTTCAAGATAATGGTTTCTTTTCTTTCAGATACATATCCAGAAGTGGGATTAGGGGTTACTGATGAACACTCCCATATTTACTTGGGCAGTACATACGTTAATAAACTTCTATTTGTTTTTCTCCTCATAATCTGTCTTTGGCCAGTCAAATTTATAGGGTTCTAGGTGTAGAACCCAGGATTTTTTTCCTCTTTTAAAAGGGACATTGATCTGGTGAATCCTGTTCCAGTTTTACCTAATCACTCCTCTAAATAGGTTCAAACAAACCAGAATACTTATACTGAACACAGCTTAAGACAAGCTACGTATAGATAATATTTCCATTTTCTTTGCCCTTTCTTGCAAATGTCACCTCAAGTCAGACATTTCAGAAAGCTATGTATATATGCATCATTTATTTCTAAAAGTGATATACACTGCTAACTATATTTGTGTTTAGAGTCTATGAAGTAAAAGTATTCTTGGCTACATATTCATTCCCAGACCGTATGTGAACATGAGAAGATGTCAAAGCTATATATTATCACCCTGCTTATTTAACTTATATGCAGAATACATCATGAGAAATGCTGGGCTGGAAAAAACACAAGCTGGAATCAAGATTGCCAGGAGAAATATCAATAACCTCAGATATGCAGATGACACTCCCCTTATGGCAGAAAGTGAAGAGGAACTGAAAAGCCTCTTGATGAAAGTGAAAGAGGAGAGCGAAAAAGTTGGATTAAAGCTCAACATTCAGAAAACGAAGATCATGGCATCTGAATCAATCTGATTTCGGTGTTGACCCTCTGGTGATGTCCATGTGTAGAGTAGGGGTAGTAACTCCTAGTTTTTACCCTCACAATAGTAATGATTGAATGAAATTATCTGTGTAAAATATAAGGCACAAAGTTGGTAACCTCAGTATGTATTACTGAATGGATAGGGGACAATAACTTACATTTGCTCAGCATTATATTATACAAAGAGCTTATTGTTTTAAAATACAGTGTATTGATAGAAAACTTGGGATATGATAAGTTCAACAGATCAAGAGATGATGGTTGTTGAAAAGATAGTTTGTTACTCACAGTTCACAAGAAATGGGGCACACCACACCACAGGGGCCACACAAGGAAGCACCAGGGTGGGCTAGGAGGTAGAGGGGGAGGGGAACCCTGTGACCAGAGCCTTCACTGTGGTTTTTGCAAGAAGGAAAAAGAAAGTCAGGACAAGCAGGTTTAGGATCTGAATGACTTCAGTGGACCCTGGAATATAGGGGGGCTGTTCTAGTGGTCTGTTGCCTGGCCCTCGGTGATTAGGGCTGGAGTTTAGCCTGGAGAATGAGAGCTTGGTGAAGGAGCGGATTGAGGGTATGGTCTCTGGGTAGGTCAGTTTTTATTTGAACAGCACACCCCCCAGAGGGTTGTTTACTACTCTAGGTATCGGCTGACCCTGGGTGGGGCAGTTCCACGAAAGTTATCAAGGTAACTGCAGATGGTGACTGCAGCCATGAAATTAAAAGACGCTTACACCTTGGAAGTAAAGTTATGACCAACCTAGATAGCATATTCAAAAGCAGAGACATTACTTTGCCGACTAAGGTCCGTCTAGTCAAGGCTATGGTTTTTCCAGTGGTCATGTATGGATGTCAGAGTTGGGACTGTGAAGAAGGCTAAGTACTGAAGAATTGATGCTTTTGAACCATGGTGTTGGAGAAGACTCTTGAGAGTCCCTTGGACTGCAAGGAGATCCAACCAGTCCATTCTGAAGGAGATCAGCCCTGAGATTTCTTTGGAAGGAATGATGCTAAAGCTGAAACTCCAGTACTTTGGCCACCTCATGCGAAGAGTTGACTCACTGGAAAAGACTTGATGCTGGGAGGGATTGGGGGCAAGAGGAGAAGGGGACGACAGAGGATGAGATGGCTGAATGGCATCACTGACGCGATGGACGCGAGTCTAGGTGAACTCCGGTAGTTGGTGATGGACAGGGAGGCCTGGCGTGCTGTGATTCATGGGGTCGCAAAGAGTCGGACACGACTGAGCGACTGAACTGAACTGATGACTCAAATACAAGTGTGTCTCAGCGTTCTACCTTCACAATTATGTTATTTAAAATAGCATTTTTAAAAAAGTTGTAGCATTCTTTTTTGTTAATTCTGAAAGAAGTTACATTTTGAGACAAAATTTTACCATTACATTTTGTAAATGTCAGTGATAAAATTACATCCAGTATTAACAAGTTGACTTTACAAATGAATTATCAGGACATATATGTTGCTGCTCAATAACTTAATATTTCTCAGAGTCCCTGATTAGTAAGAGGGTGTATAAAACCTAATATGCAATATTTTTCAGGGAAGAGCATTAATGTGCTGTTTTTCTGTGTATGCAGTACCCAGAGCCCGATATTTCACAACACAAATAATATCTATTTTGCAATAATTAAATATTCTTACTAAATTACTTTTTTTCTGTAGAAAGAATGCAGGATTCCCGCAATAGATACATAGACACTTATGTCAAGAAAGACACATTTAAGGCTGGAGATGTGCTGAATTTCTCCTGCAGACAAGGCTGCATTATGGTCGGAGCAGATTCAGTTCAGTGTTACCACTTTGGATGGTCCCCTAAACCTCCAACATGTAAAGACAAATATCTGACAGTTGTTGAAACAAGAATTGAGATTTCAGATATCAACTTATTTCCCTCTCTTAATTTTCTGTCCACTTCCAGTGCATTTATAATCTAATACCTTAAACCAGAGATATACCCACCAAGGACATGTATTGAGTAGTAGATAATTCAGTTTTCCTTCTTTAAGAAATTAATCTCCAGGTGCTTCTTGAAACGTATGGTGGAATGTCCACAGAAATACATAAGGAACCGACACTTCAGAACTTCTCGTTAGTTTTCCTTTTTCCCACAATTCCACCATTAATACTGGGCAGTATATATAATATGAATTTTATCTCAAGTATCCTCAAATGTGTTTAAACAGTGTTCAATTAGCTTATTGTCAGTTCAGTCATATGTATTAAATCATTTGAATCAAAGTTATATTGTTTAAATGTTTGTCTCAAATGATATTTTTTTCAAAAGGTTCACAATGTCTCTGTGGGATAAGAATATTGCTAAAATTTACACACCCAGACTGAGTAATTGGTTTGCATGCTTATTTAGACAGTCTAGATTATTGAACATGCTTTCTGGACTTACATGGGCTTCAATATGCTAGTTCAGGATGAGTAATAGGATTAGGAAACGTGAGTCTTGTGCAAACTTTTTTTTATTCTTTTTTCGTTGTTTAAGAATGTTAAAATAAATTATATAATAAAAGACAATTTAATGATATAAATCTCTGCATTAGCTGTAGTTTTCAGGTATAAAACAGACAATATGATCACTATTTGAACAATATTTCTACAGTAGGGAAAGTAAAATCATGTGATCCACCTCCTAAACGTCTCGGTAGGAAAGGGAAAGAAATATACAAAAAAGAATATGGACACAATGAGGTCGTGGAATATGCTTGCAACCTCAGATTTCTGATGAAGGGTTCTCATAAAATTCAGTTGATGGAGAATAGACAACTTTACCTGTGTGTATCAATAATGTATTAAATAGTAATATTGAAAGGTAAATCAACACTTTTATCCGTATCCATATGTACTTTTAAATGATATTTCAAAGATAAACATATTTTTATGAATTTTCAGAGGAGGAGTACACCTGTGGAGAGATACCTGACAATGATCACAGTGATGTCAAGCCTTTTGCTCCTCGCTATCACCATGTAGACTATTGCTAGTTTATCTTTTTCCTCTTTAGACATGTATCAAACTATAAACAGTTGGTTTTGATCATAATAATTTAAGATCTGACATTTGCAAGGATAACTATAAATTTCAACATTATGGTATAAATACTTAATGTCAATTTGAGACGTGTATTCTGATTAATACACTGAAGAGTTTGGGCCCACCTGCACTAACACACGTGATTAATCTGGGTCCTATCAATAACCTCTGCAATAGTTCAGTTGCAGAGAAGCATTTACAATAATTCAGTTCAGTACAGTTTAGTCTCTCAGTCGTGTCCTACTCTTTGTGACCCCCATGGACTGCAGCAAGCCTGGTCTCCCTGTCCAGCACCAACTCCCAGAGTTCACCCAAACTCATGTCCATTGAGTCAGTGATGCAACCAAACATTTCATCCTCTCTCATCTCCTTCTCCTCTCACTTTTAACCTTTCCCAACATCAGAGTCTTTTCAAATGAGTCAGTACTTTGCATCACGTGGTCAAAGTATTGGAGTTTCATCTTCAACATCAATCCTTCCAATGAATGCTCAGGACTGATCTCCTTTAGGGTGGACTAGTTGGATCTCCTTGCAGTCCAAGGGACTCTCAAGAGTCTTTCCAACACCACAGTTCAAAAGCATCAATGCTTCGGTGCTCAGATTTCTTTAAAGTCCAAGTCTCACATCCATACATGACCACAGGAAAAATCATAGCCTTGACTAGATGGACCTTTGTTTGCAAAGTAATGTCTCTGTTTTTGAATATGCTATCTAGGTTGGTCATAACTTTTCTTCCAAGGAGTAAGCTCTTTTAATTTCATGGCTGTAGTCACCATCTGCAGTAATTTTTGAGCCCCCCAAAATAAAGTCTGAGACTGTTTCCACTGTTTCCCCATCTATTTTCCATGAAGTGATGGGACCAGATGCCATGATCTTCGTTTTCTGAATGTTGAGCTTTAAGTCAACTTTTTCACTCTCCTCTTTCACTTTCATCAAGAGGCTCTTTAGTTCTTCTTCACTTTCTGCCACAAGGGGGTGTCATCTGCATATCTGAGGTTATTGATTGGACCCAGATTAATCACGTGTGTTAGCGGAGGTGGGCCCAAACTCTTCAGTGTGTTAATCAGAATACACGTCTCAAATTGACATTAAGTATTTACACCATAATGTTGAAATTTATAGTTATCCTTGCAAATGTCAGATCTTAAATTATTATGATCAAAAACAACTGTTTATAGTTTTATACATGTCTAAAGAGGAAAAAGATAAACTAGTAATAGGATTTTATACATCTCTGTCCTGATATGCACACCATTTGTCTTAACAAGTGTGAAAGTAAATCTTTCAGGTATGCATATGATTAAAATATGAATACTAGTTACAAGAAAAATACAACTATCATTGCAGAAATACTATTTTTGCTTTGATATGATACTCTTTATTTTAGAGCCTGTGAAATAAGGAACTAAAGTTGAGAAAAATGTTTATAGTTTTATACATGTCTAAAGAGGAAAAAGATAAACTAGTAATAGGATTTTATACATCTCTGTCCTGATATGCACACCATTTGTCTTAACAAGTGTGAAAGTAAATCTTTCAGGTATGCATATGATTAAAATATGAATACTAGTTACAAGAAAAATACAACTATCATTGCAGAAATACTATTTTTGCTTTGATATGATACTCTTTATTTTAGAGCCTGTGAAATAAGGAACTAAAGTTGAGAAAATACCCATTTGATACATTCCAGTAGGAATTTTGCCTCTCTCGAAGCTTTTCAAAATGATCATTTCTAAATCTGTTTCAAAAGCAGCAAGGGAGGTGGTGGTCCTGAGACGGCAGAAGAATAGGACGGGGAGACCACTTTCTCCCCACCTATTCTTCAAAAGAACACTTAAATGTTGAGTAAATTCCACAAAACAACTTTTGAATGCCGGCAGAGGACATCAGGCACCCAGAAAAGCAGCTCATTGTCTTCAAAAACAGGTAGGGGAAAATGTGAAAGACAAAAAAAGAGACAAAAGAGGTAGGGAGGGAGCTCTGTCCTGGGAAAGGAGTCCTAAAAAGAGAAAGTTTCCAAACACCAGAAAACACTCTCACTGCTGAGTCTGTAGCAAGCCCTGGAAGCACAGTGGGCAACATAACAGGGAGGAAAAATAAATAAATAATTAAAACCTACAGATTACGAGCCCAACAGTAACTCTCCCAGCAGAGAAGCAGTGCAGATACCTGCATCTGCCACTAGCATGTGGGGGCTGGGCAGGGAGGCGTGAGCTGCATGGCTTTTTAAGGATCAGGCCTGAATGCCTGAGTGTAACCAGAGCAAACTGACTTGGACTAGCAAACCAGACTGTGGGATAGCTACCATGCAAAAAACTCTAACATAACACATCATCCGGACCACTCACAAAACAAAGGACAGAACAGAATTAGCGGGCTGCAGAACATCCCCCTCCAGTGACAGGCAGCCAGAGCCAGAAGGGCCGAAAGGGGGCAACCTCAGCCCCAGAGAGACATTAACTACCAAACTTCCAACAGGCTTCTTTTCTAACTAACACTTCTTGGGGTTCTGGACAGTCATCATCCGCCTGAGAAGGTGCGCCAGTTGTACACCCAGAAAACTGAGCAGCAGGGACGGGAGAGGTGATAAGTCACAGCGACCATGCTCGCCAAACACCTGAGCTACTCAGACCTGGGAAGGGCACAAGGCGCAGTCCCAACTGAGTCTGCACCTCTGAGGACTACCTGAGTGCCGGAGCCTGAGCGGCTCAGACCTGGGAGATGCATGCAGCCCAGGGCCGGCCTCAGACAGTTCCCAGCGGAGCAACCTAGGACCTGAGCTGTGTGTGCTGTGAGTGGGGGCAGGCCCACATGGCTGAGACACTGCAAGCACATGTCAGTGTTATTTGTTTGCAGTATCCCTCCCTCCCCACAGAGCGACTGAACAAGTGAGCTTAAAAAAAAAAAAAGAAGTGTCCACCACCACCCCCCTTGTGTCAGGGCAGAAATCAGACACTGAAGAGACTAGCAAACAGAAGAAGCTAAAACAGAGGGAACCGCCTTGGAAGTGACAGGTGCAATAGATTAAAACCCTGTCGTTAGTACCAACTTCATAGGAAGGGGCCTATAGATCTTTATAAATATAAGCCAGACCAAGGAACTATCCTAAAACGAACTGACCCTGCACTGCCCACAACAACATCAGAGAAAGCCCTGGATATAGCTTTACTATTTTTTTTTAATCATTCTTTTTTGTTTGTTTGTTTTTTGTTCTTTTTTAAACATTTTTTTAAGTTTTAAGTTCTCTATTTCTCCTTTAATTTTCATTTTTATAATCTATTATTACTTTTCAAAAAATACCCTATTTTAAAAACAAACTTCATATATATTTTAAAAATAATTCCTGTGACTATGTTTTTTTTTTTCTTCTTCTTCTTCTTCTTTTCTTTAATATTGTATTTTTGACAGTCCAACCTCTACTCTAGATTTTTAATCTTTGCTTTTTGGTATTTGTTATCAATTTTGTACCTTCAAAAACCAAATCTTCAGTAGCCATTTTTCCTTGAGAGCGAGATTATTGGCTTGACTGCTCCCTCCTCCTTTGGACTCTCATTTTTCTCCACCAGGTCGCCTCTGTCTCCTCCCCACCCCTCCTCCACTTCTCTTCTCTACCCAACTCTATGAATCTTTGTGTGTTCCAGACAGTGGAGAACACTTAGGGAATTGATTACTGGCTGGATCTGTCTCTCTCCTTTTCATTAACCTCTTTTATCCTCCTGGCCACCTCTGTCTCCTTCCTCCCTCTCCTCTTCTCTATATAACTGTGAACATCTCTGAGTGGTCCAAACTGTGGAGCACACATAAGGAAGTGATTACTGGCTAGCTTGCTCTCTCCTCTTTTGATTCCAGCTCATTTCATTTGGGTCACCTCTAACTCCCCTCACTCTCTTCTTTTCTCCATGTAACTCTGTGAACCTCACTGGGTGTCCCTCAATGTGGAGAAACTTTTCATCTTTAACCTAGATGTTTTGTCAATGGTGTGGTATAGAAGAAGTCTTGAGACTACTGTAAAAAATAAAAATGAAAACCAGAAGCAGGATGCTTAAGTCCAAATCCTGAGAGTATCAGAGAACTCCTGACTCCAGGGAACATTAATCAATAGGAGTTCATCAAACGCTTCCATGCCTACACTGAAACCAAGCACCACCCAAGGGCCAACAAGTTCCAGGGCAAGACATACCACACAAATCCTTCATCAACACAGGAGCACAGCCCTGAGCTTCAATATACAGGCAGTTCAAAGTTACTAAAAAACAGTTGACATCTCATAACTCATTACTGAACACTTCATTTCACTCCAGAGAGAAGAAATCCAGCTCCAACCACCAGAACTCCAACACAAGCTTCCCTAAGAAACATTGACAAGCCACTGATACAACCCCACACACAGCAAGGAAATCCATAATAAAGATAACTCCACAAACTGCCAGAATACAGAAAGGCCACCCTAAATGCAACAATGTAAACAAGATGAAGAGACAGAGGAATACCCAACAGGTACAGGAACAGGATAAATGCCTACCAAACCAATTAAAAGAGAAAGAGATAGGGAATCTACCTGAGAAAGAATTCCAAATAATGATAGTGAAAATGATCCAAAATCTTGAAATCAAAATAGAATCACAGATAAATAGCCTAGAAACAAGGATTGAAAAGATGCAAGAAAGGTTTAACAAGGACCTAGAAGAAATAAAGAAGAGTCAATATATAATGAATAATGCAATAAATGAGATCAGAAACACTCTGGAGGGAACAAAGAGTAGAATACCAGAGGCAGAAGACAAGATCAGT